>JABFQD010000087.1:0-40932 GCA_022817045.1 Psix sp. ZL-2020
ATTTTATATAGTAACATACATTAACCGTATTAAATTATTTCAGTGAAAATTAATTATTCGTAATTTTGTTGCATTAGAATTTAAAATTTAACCTTACTGAGATCTTATATATTGATTTATTTGTACTGTTAAAATCATGAAATTCTTACTTTACCTAAAATTTTTTATATTATTTATAAAGACATGAATTATCTCTGGTTTACATAAATCCAGAATTATTTTTTAATCACGGTAAAACAACCACGGTGAACAAATATTTTCATATCTTTTATATGTAAATGTGTGTTTATTTTATGAACTAGATAATTTTTTGTTCTCCTATCTCATATTTACAAATAATCTTTTGTGGTGAAATGGATTCTGCATTTTTGTATTATACATATTCTCTTCACATAAAAAAATTAATAGAATAAATTTCTATGAAAAAATAAATAAAGAAGTATATATGATCATTCTAAGTATACGTCGAATGCAATTTTAAATATTTTATATTTATAATTTTGTTTAAACTTCCTTAAATTAAAAAAAAATAATGCGAATCTTAAACATATTGTTTAACAAACAAAATAAATTATGTAAAAAGTCAATTTGAAATTTGAAATTTGAAATACATATTCCAAATGTACACAAAATGTTTGATTGTCAGGTCAATAATTCCAGAAGAGGGGATAGTGTTGTGAATCACAAAACAGACGCGTTCAAATTTGAATTGTAATCGTGATCGTCTTTTGTCTGATGTGTTGACTTGTGAATTTGAGGTTGACATGACAGTTTAGTTTGTCAGTGAAACAATAATAAAGACTTGTATTAAAGTTAAATAAACAATTCTTTATTTCTTCTTTTTATATATTGGCAATTTTATTTTTTGTCAGCAACAATTTAAACAATATTGTAAAAAACATGACTAAAAAAACAAACTAGGCAAGATAAAAAGTTAAAATTAAAAAAGGTATCAAATAGTACTTTTTCTTTGAGATATAGCATATGTCAATATCCTTCTCATAAAAAAATCAACAACTGTTTTCAACATACACCTTTTATTTAAATCATTGAAAAGTCAAATATAAAACTTAATAAAATATATTGAAAAATGATATGGTAATTTAGTTTCTCAAATAGAATAAATTAATTCTACATCTAATATCTGTTAAAAATAAAAATTCCCCTTCATTTGACAGATTCAAATTTGCATATTTAACGACACTATTAGATTAAGCTACGCCTCTAAGTCAAATCCCAGTTGCTAAATTTGAAAATAAAGCACCATCTGGTGTTACATTTGTAAACTAATATTATGTCTTTGAAATATATATTTATTAAAAAACACTATCCAGTAGTTTTTACTTAAAAGCAGTAATAAAATATTCTTTTTCCCGCGGTTATAAATTTATTAATAAATGTCGATATGTTAAAATTTATGGCCTCTTTAAGTAGGTTTTAGTTAAAACGCGGGAATGTGGAAATTGAAAATAAATGATGAATAGACGTGTTTAAATAATCCACACAAACTGCCTAATCCTAGTTATTATTAAGGTAAAGGGAGCTTCGGAGACTCACCCTCCTCGGGGAATTCTCCCCTAAGCGCCGCGTCGATGAGTTCGACGCGCTTTTTCATTGTGGCTGTCAACATGTTTCCTGGAATGCGCCAATAACGTTCCTCCAAATCGGGCTCGTCGAATCCGAAAGCGCGAAACAGGTGCTGCAAAGTTGGCGATTCCACTGCCTCCGACACTTGGTCGGTCAATGGGACGAGGGGGACCGCTTCGTCGGTCTCCTCATCGCGTTCCTCCAGACAATCTTCCAGACTTTCCTTGATCCACTGCAGACTTTCCGTCATACCTACAAAGCAAAATGCCAGCTTAATTTCATCAGCCTTTCAAAACCCAACCAACTTATTACGAGTGCTTTGTACGCCAGACTTCAATTTGTTTAGACTCCTTATCATTATCAAACTTTTATCTTTCACTTTCATTGTAATAACTTGGTAGGATTTTCGTGCGCAATCAACATCGTATCATTTCGGTTTACGATCCTTCAGACGAATTGTCTCGTTGGGACGAATGTAAGCACAGCAGAAGACATCTTAGATTCTTTTTTTTTCTGAATCATATTGAAGAGAATTTCGAAGTGAACAAACTAGATGAATAAATTTCATTTTGGTGTAATTCAATTTCAAGGAGATAAGTTAAAGGGGATCGTCCATATTAATATTTGTTATATTAGGAATTTAGTTGCGAGATGTAAAGAAAAACAGGATTATTTAATTGAAAAGAATGTTGAATTTGTAAACTGACAAAAACGATTTTGCTGTGATTGTGTTGAACCGAAAGTTTGGATTACATAATTTTGTTCAGTTTAACTTTGAGGTCTGATTGAAAGGTTTGATTGAATGTGGTACGTTTAAGTGCATTTTTCATTCAATATTAAAATTAGTTTCAATTCAAACTAGTTACATTTGAAGGTTTTATATTTCATTTGACGTTGTGAGTTTAAGTATTTCAAGTTTAAGTAAATTAGCGACTTAGAATCATTTCATTAAGAATTTCTTTTTCGAATTTGTTCATTCACAGCTTACATTAGAATATTAGAAGGAAATCTTTTTTCTTTGGCTGTTAAATTGATTTTAACGAGAAAAAGTGGATTAGATTTAGACACATAAATGGACAATCAAAGAGATTTTTTTATAAGGCTCAAGTTACTGAACAGAGTCTAGAATAAATTGAGAGTTGTCGAAGCGAAATTTGAAATTCTTTTGACGTAGAAATGAATCCGATTTTTTGTTTAAATCTTAGGGAGTAAATTAAAACGTGTGAATAGAACAGGTAGGGTGTAATTTTTCAATTTACGTGGCAGGTCTGTTCAAAAAAAGGAAACAATTCTATGAGTAACGTTTGGATGTTTATTTAGTTAAAGTTGATCATTCAATATATTAGAAATTTAACCATCGAAAACAAATGCATGAAAAACCTTATATTTAAGAAAACATCCAAATTTAAATTAATTAAATAAATTAAATTGAATGAAGCAATAGATATTATGAATATTAACAATGTATGACAACATCACTTCTATGCATAATTTAGTTTCATTTTAAAGCTCATTGAACATTCAATCAGGTAATAATTTTCATTATAAAGTCGATTTTTATTGAATGTAAATTATTGTTTAATTATTAATATAAATACAAACATATTCATGAATAAATATATATTATAATATAAATATAAAAAAACTCATGTTAACTTATGCTAATTTAATCATTTTAGTCTTCAGTTTTAGATTAATACCATCAATTTTACAATTATTATATATTACATTAAATTACCTAAATGATGTCCACGAAATATTTCTTGAATACTATTTAATTTCAGTTTATCGAAATTTAATTAACGTAACACCATTGAAGAATTATATTGTTTTAATCACAAATTAAGTATAATGAATTTTATATTCTTCATATCAATAACAAAAGTATAAATACATTTTAAAATTTAACGTTGGCAAAAATTAATGAGATATTCCGATTGTGCATTGAGTGAGGATAAAGATAATACCCATATTGATGATAATTAGCATCTAATTATAAGTTTGGATATTCGCCGAAATAACTGAATGTGAGATATAATATAACTATTGTTGCCAATAATTTGGATAGGTTTCCGATATATTGAATGGAATAAGTCCGTAAAACATAGAGTATTTAATTTAGAATTGTTATTTTATTAATTCATGTATTTTAATAAAGTCGATAAAAATAAATTCAATCCATTATTACATTATAACGTATAATTATCTTTCTTTTCATGAATAATTCAAAGGTAGTTTGATATAAATACCAAAAATGATCACAGTTTAAGTAAATTTATGTAAATATCACAACTCGATGCCGAGTGCGGATTAAGTAAATTTTGTTTAAATCCTTTACAACATGAACAGCTATCAGAGCATTTTAGAAAAACTGAATGAATTATATCGGATGAAAATTAGCCGTTAGAAAATCGCGGAATATGCAAATTCACAGCGATCTAGATCAGAGGAAGATTCAAATTGCATGTTTTTGCCCACTAATGAAGTGTTTCACATTAAGGGCGAAAAATTATGGGGCAAACCAACACTCTGATAAGCAATTCAGTTTTTGACTCGGAAATTTGTACCGCGATTTGACGTGTTCTTTTAATAGCCTCCAACAAGATGGTTGCATTCGAATTTCAAAAATGTTATTTTAAAATGGTATTATGCTATTCCAGCGCGAAACCTTTTGGGAAAGCGAAATTAATTTTTTTTACATCAAAGAACCGAATTAATGAAACTACAAGGATTCTGATGTGGAATCAAAATGATTTTGGAAGTTGGAAACAGAAAAACGGAGAAATATTGAAAAATGACAATGAAATTGTGTACGGCGAAGACCCGCTATCCGATGTAATCTTCTGTTTCGATGTTCGTCGCAATAATAACATTACCTTTGCTGATTAAGTCTTTCAATAATCCGGATAACTGAGAATCCGCGTAATCGATTTTGGGACGATTACTTTTCTTTTTGGAGTTACTCTTTTTGCTATGAACTTTAGGAGCGGTGCCGGCGGAAGTGATGCTGTCTCGATCGGAGTCACTTCCATCGGAATATTCATCCTCGTTGTGCTGCGTCTCCCACGATGATTTGCCTGTGAAATATAAAAGATTAGTTTCATCGTTTGATTGCGGATATGGGCGTGTAAAAAGTTTTACTGAGATGAAAAATTTTTAATTATCCAGTGTAATACACTCGAATCTGGCCAGTACGAAATTTGAACAAAAAACATCGTCATCGCAAATGCCCATTTAATACTTCTTCCATCCCAGGCTGGACGCGTATCTTTATCATTTTTATCCGCGGTGGCATTTCGTATGTTTGTCACGTAAAAACTATCGCGCTTTCAAATGAGTTGTAAAGTTAAAATTCGGTACATTCATGGTTCCGAAACTTGGATCAACATTTGAGTTACTTTCGGGATATCAGATAATACTGATATTGATGTTCAATCGTGAAATGTAGGATTTTGAAAGTTACACTTTCAGCGGCTGTTTTGCGAGGTGATTTCAACTTTTATGTTTTCCGGAGTCAAATTTATAGTAATGAAAATTGGGGCTTTTTGCAATGCCATGTTTGTATCAGCGATTCGTTAAAACCAATACCAAGGATAACGATAAAAGTGTCGTCATTGCAATGTGTAAAAGTAATAGCGTTCTAAAGTTAGTTTTAATGCAATTGTGGCAAGCGTAACATTCAAACGTCGCGCTGCTTTCGTGTTTCTACCATATGTGCTGTGTCATAAAGTCTCCATATTAAGTCGTTCTGTTCCATTATATATAACTGAATTAGACCTGCGCGATTTATTCTCACGGCGACTTTCCTAACAATGCTTACATCTGCATTGCGCTTTTTCTCTCTATTTAATCGACCTGAAACGTCAATCTTACTCAGTTAATTAAATTTGCTACTCGACTTTTCCATTAAAAACATTTTAAAAATTTAATTGCACTACATTAAATAGTATAAACGAAATTTGTTTTGTTTTCAAATTCGCAATTGTATTTTTGAGTAACAAACGCAAACTTTTACATATTAAAACTTGGCAACATAGTTTGAATATAAATAGTTGTTGGAATTTGTCATAAATATTCAACTTGAAAGTTGGTTAACCATGTTATCATCCAAAATTGATTTCTTAAAAAACAATTTGTTTCGCGAGTTGAGCTAAAGCATTGTAGGCGCAAGTTGCAGAATTATGCTAATAAAATGTTCTTTGTTGGTTAGCGTAATTATCAAGTGCGTTTTGCATTTTAATGAACTCAAAATAACATTATTATTACAGTTCGCAATTAGATTTGGTGTGTACATAGCAAGTTCGATATTTACAGCGACAGTAGAAAAAATGTTGTCATGCTATAAAGCTTGACTATGTGCGTCATTAAGGAGCATTTCAAGCGTTACCGCTACCGCGGGGTAACAGTAAAAGTTGATGAAATGTTGAATGAAACTCTGTTACATGGTTTTGAAGTCTTTGTTTTTTGGGCTAAACAAGTTGTCTGCTTAACAAGACTATAAAGTTCAGTTCGTTTGGAAAAACCGTTAAACGATGTTTCTTTTTGCCTGGATTCGAAAATCAACGTAATGGTTTTTCCTTCTGGTTGCAATTTCCGCCAGTTTGGCCGCGAGCAATTTCATACGCAATCACGTTACAGCGAGAAAGATTGAGCAAGAATGACGGCAAAAAAGATGTATGGGGATGTGAGTCGAATGGTATAAAATAAAACGAGGCTTCGTTCAACCGAGATGGGATAAGACTCACCGATGTTGCTTTTCTTTGCTTTCTTTTTACGCAGCTCTTTTCGATCCCCCGCAAGCCCAAGCTCCAGCAACTTGTCTTTGATCTTTGACTTGGGCCTTTTTATCCTTAAACCGTCGAAAATGAGGCCTACTGGATCTGCAATGTAAATACTCGTATTATAATTCATGTTTTATATTAATTATATTTTTTAAAAATTATTATGTTTCATATTTTTGTTTATATGTTTGTAGACTAAATTTGATAACTAGTAGACGTAACTTTGAATGTGTTGGTTCAATAAATGAACTTTGTACTTTGCAAAATGAGGCATTGTTCTAAATATTTGTCTAATAAAGTTACAAATCTAGTCAACATGTTAATAAATAGCTAGTGATTCTTAATCTGTTAATTATTGAATTTATGATATAATTTGAAAATCGATGTATTTTTAATTCAATTTATGTTAAATATAAATTAACTGACTTCAAAATTTTGATTTCGAATTTAATGAATTAATACGAATCAAGTGTAGTAAGACTTGAAATATGATAATATACTTTTATACATATTTTTTCATTTGCTAATAGTATAAATAATGAAAATATATTAGAAATATATGAGATAAAAATTACATACCATGAAATTTAAATAAACGGATAATTTATAAACAAATGATTTATGATAATTTAACCATAATTTTCGTATAAATTTTGTAATAATTTCAATAAAAATTGTTATTATTGCAATAGTAGTAACGGAAAAAAAACATTTTACGACCATAAACTGAATCGAATGGATACTCTCATAATTTTCTTTTATCTAACTAAAATGTTTCTTAAAGTAGAACACTCTATCGCACGCGAACTAATATTTTATCTACCTTTTTTATTCAATTATTGTATTCCAATTGGAAAAATCATCTTGGGTATAATGCGATGGTTTTTCTGTCGACGTTCAACAGGAGTCTAGCATTTCTCATTGCGTTACATGACAGAGGGTGTTTCCATGAAAATTGCACTTAATGAAAAATTTGTCAGTTTTTACGCGAATGCTTTACGGTCGAAAATGATAAAATACTATTCACGCGAAGAAATGTTCAGACAAACGTCATCCATTTGTTATTGGTAATTGAATTTTATCACTTTGTAGAATAATATTATTTGAACTTAATTGATATTAAGTTAAGTAAACCTTAAGCTAACGAGTTTTAGCAAAAATGTCTTAATAAGTTTACATTTCACATATAAGGGTAGTTTATAAAATAATCTATTTCAAATGCAAGAATCAAGAGCCGTACCGTCGTCATTTTTGAGATTTTCCCAGAGTTCTGTCAGCTGACTTATTTCCTCCTCCGACCATTCTTTGGGTAATCTTTTGGCAATCTCGCTGCGTACATTCTGAAATATTTGAAAAGATGTTATTACTAAATTCCAATTCTAATTCATATATACTTAAATCCCAAGTTTGCCTTAAAAAACCATACTCATGATTCACTTTGTTTACGATAACAATATCTCCAATGACATAGTATCATCGGATTCATAATCATCAGTTCAGATATACTATCTATTTATCGATCGACGCTCATTTTACTGGCAAAATTTACGACGTAACATTTCGCAAGGTGTGAATGAAGTTCGTTAGATATTACGCGCTATTTTTTGTAGTTTATGAGCTTGCATGAATGAATAGCGACATTGTTCTTTGGAAAATAGATCGAAAACAAAAAAAGAACCAAAAAGGCAAATGTGTTCGAAGCTCCCCAGAGTAAAGCAGTATCATACGAAACAATCTACAACGCGGGCATAAATTTTGCGGCGCTTCTCCACGGGACTGTCAAACTCCCGGGAGAATGTTGTTGCTGCATTCCCTTTCCTGGTGGATGCTCTGCCCTACAACGAAAGAAGCTTAAAACTTATTTGAAAACAGTCTCCCGACGATTCGCATAAATCATTGATCACAGAGCGCTCAGGCGTAGAAGACGCGCAAAAATGAAAATACGCGCGCACTCAAACAAACAAATCTTGTGCAACAAAATGCACCGCAAAATTGGCTCCGGTCTGTCGGATTGTCTCCGGATTCGTGCGAATGCTTATTGGGTGGGTATGACTCGGAACACGAAATTTGAGAACCGAGATTCTATATATGATAAACGTATTACATTTGGTTCATATATGTGGTTCGTGTAGAAATCCATCATGTTCGGGATATGAATGCTATTAATCATTAGAGGAATAATATTAGATATCGTATGTATGATAAGGATTAGATATACATGTACTCAATGAGATGGTGTCAAATTAATGACTAGTAATCAAATCACTCTTATAACAAAAGTCATTTAATATTCGTAGCATCTAGTATTCAGCTCGTTGCGGCGTTCCTAACTATTCCCAATAGCAAAGTTATCCGGAGGTACCTATGGTTAGTAATTTCGAATCATCAGATAGCCGTTCATTGAAAAATAATTATTCCAAGTCATAATCATTTGTGTTTTGTTCTGATTTAAACTTTAGATTTTCAAACATTTTTAATTACTTTTAGTTATTTTTATCTTCAATAACTGATATTTTCTTTGGTATTAGTCATTTTTAGCCGAGTGATAATGTTACTAGTTAGTATGGTATTATTCAAGTATTTATTTATTTATTATTATTAAGTTCAGACATTTATGAAACACTTATTATACTTTTTGAAATTATTAAATTATCAAAAGTTATTAATTAATTTTGGATTAGTTATCAAATAATGTTAGTAATTATTAACTAATTTAGGTTAAGTAAGTTATTTGGTGAGATTAATATGAATTCTAATTTTAACGAACGTAAGTATTTTTAATTTAATAAATAAGTTACTTTTCAAAACAATAATACTTAGATTTAGGCTTGACTAACGAGTCATCTAGTGATTTGGAATAAATTGAAATACTTAAGCATACTTGGACGAATTGTTTAAGCGATTTGAATGTGTTAAACCTGAAAAATAACAATTAAGTCTTGATGATAATTTTGGAGAAAGTGTTAGGAAACGGAATTTAGGTTGGGAATTGTAGATGCAAATAAGATAAGATCTGGAATCTTGATGTGATGGTCGTGGGAAAGTGCGAGCATGCGAGTACCTTGGAGTTAACTATGAGGTCCAACTCCCTGAGCTTTTTCATCACGCCGCGCCGGGTTCGGTCCTTGTTGATGAGATTATCTAGTAGCCAGTCGACCAAATCTGAAGCGAGATAAAGCAATTATCGGGTAAAGAATTAAGGTTAATTGATCCACTTGGGAACCATGGATAAGTTGACTTTAACCAACCAATCAGGATTTTCAATAAAACTTGATCGATCTGCGTGTGCCCTGAGATAAAATTTTTTGTGCCAATACATTATATTTGATTACAATTTGCGGAGTCATGTAAACAAGCGAGCAAAAAAGGGCAGCATTAAAGGATTACTTTAATAGTTTATAAATCCTCGTTGGTCTCGCTTAAACTTTGATGAACAGTTTATTACGTTGATGTTAAAAAATACACAGGTCTCGGTATTAATTAAAACGTGAAACTTGTTTTTGAAGTTTTTATAAAATGTTTAGCTTTACGGCGCTCCAGAGCGCAATTATTATGACGTTAGACGTTGTTAACCGGTTGAAAACATTTAATGATGTTTGACTGCAACACTTGAAATTTACCCTCCGAGTACTTTTCAGTTTGGTGCTCCATGAATAAAGTGCGTAACTCGTTTTCTTCCTCCTCCGTCCAAATATTGCGCGAAACTTTCTTGTTTTCAGGTTGCGTGTCATAACCGTCTACAATCTGGTTGGCGGTTAGGGTGCTCTTCCAGAAAAGCAGCTCCATGTACACCTTCTTGTTCTTTTGCGCGACCTCAGCGAAGCGACGAATTATGTAAACGGCGAACTTTTTCAATTCCTGCGGCAAACAAAGCGTCACTTGGTAAGTCGGAAATGATACGCATTCTGTTCTTGTTGGCATAATGAAAACGCTCATCATTTCCGAGTTACTCTCTATTTGGCTCGGCAACTATGACACTGTTATTCAATTTAGAGTGTTTCCTTTGCAGGATCATACAATTCTTTGCAGTGCCGTAATGAGTTTCTGATTCCGCAATCTTTTATACAGCTTGCAAACTCCATTTTATCCTCCTCGCTAAACGACACTCTAAATTTCGAAGCTATTTTTCTCACTGTTAAAAACAATTTGGTCCCGCCACTAAACAAGTCTGCTCCCTGAATGATTCCTCAAAGTTTTAACTGGAGCAAAATCGTTGAGCGATATTTTATTAAAACAGTTCAATAACTCACGTTGTGCTCCGGGTTCTTGGACGCGAATATCCTCTGGAAGGTGCGAAATATCGACGCTTGGAAGATCATCGCGTACATTTTGCAGTCCCAGGCTATTCGGTGCAACATTTTTACGACGCAATGATTTATCTCCGCAGAGTTGGCGGCAAAGTTTCGCAGCAGAATCGACATGGCTTTCACAACCTTGAGGTTGGCAAATCTGGGAACAATTATTAGTTATAAAGACGTCGTAATTTGTACGAGAGAAGTAATTACGAGAAGTTCTCTGGCGAACGATCATACCTATAAAGAAATTCGTTAAAGTTGAAATTGGCTTCTTCAAAGACATGCTGTTGCTCGTCTTCCTCGTCCTCGTTCTGGCTTTCGTCTTCCGTGTGACCTGCGCACGAATAATCAGTGTTACCATTTTTAATTGCGATAAATAATTAACCACGCTATTCATGCTAACGGCCGGCTTATAACTTTGATGAATCGGCCCTCCAAATTAGTCGTAATCAACGAAACGAGTTGTCGCGGCTGCGAAATGAGTGCGACGTTGAATTGCGAGCCTGGCAAATGAGCCGAATCAAACTGTTCGCGATGCTCGTTGACTCTCAAAGTACAAACCCGGAGATTCAATAACTCGCATTCGTAACAATATCGTTATGCTAAACGGAAATATGTATTTATTTAAATGCCGCGATGAGAAACTTTGCAAACTCTGCTTGGGATATATATTTTATATACGCCAATGAAATTCCGAGATTCGAGCAGGCAATCGATATTCTTAATAAAAGTTATAGGATAAGTTTCCTTATAAAATCAAATCGCACGGATCTGGCATCAAAATCTCTATTTAATTAAAATTTCCTTAGCAAATGCATAATCAGCAGAGACAGCTTTCGCGGAGGGAAAAATTGGTAGATCAATATTGCCGCTATCGGGCGAAATTTCAATACTCCCGGCACTAATTCATTATACTTTTCAATCATGTAATCCCGGTACAATAATGAAAAGAGGTTTTTAATCGGGTGATTAATGTTTGATCATCTTTCATTTAGCGAGTGAGCAATAATTTAGATTAATTATCTAGCTTAATTGGGCTGATTTTTTGATGTTACAATTAATGATACATTTTTCAAACATAAGAACATATTGAGTACCAGCCATTTATTAATAATGCACTAGATGAATGTATAATTGATTAGACAATTGATAATCAATCGCTACAAAATCTATACAATAATCTCGTACTAATAATAACTAATAATCCGTATTATTCTCGCCGGAGTTAGAAATTTCGTCGCTAGATAAGGTATAATTATATTTTCGAAAATTTCAATTGTTTTTAAATCAATTTTATTTGGCGTCTTTGTTCCAATTCTAACTAAAAACTCGATCATTCATTACTATTTTTCTTTAACAATTAATTTTGTTTCATCGATATGTTTTTCAGTGAAAAATTATTTTCATTTTGATACATCAAAATTGCGAAAAGTATTTTTGACTTCAATTTATATTCAATTATTTTGTTGTATCGACGAAAAAAAGCCATACATAAATTCACTGAAAATCAAATGTAATACAAATATTAGGTCCGATATTTTGCGAGCAAAAGTGCCCGACCGGCGGAGTTTGGCGTGAATTTAAATTTCAAATAGGTTATGAAAATTTTAAAAGCGCGTGAGTTTTTCGTCGTCTTTCTATTTTTCATGGAACCTATTTACATAACATACCTGCATTGTTTAGAAAGCTTTCCGCATTGTCTTCTCTTCTCCCGTCTGTCGTTTCGGGCTCCTCCACCACTGAAACATGAAAACGAATAGCATGTCACTGCTTTCTCGGAAAAGGAAGATGTTGTGTGAAATATTTTTGCAAATTATTTACTTGTATGTTTCACATTTATATACACTATTCTTTTATATATAAGAAACTAGCTCTTGTATTGTTTAAGAAAGTACCTTCATACATAACCTCGATTTTAGATTACAATTATTATTTCGGTAAAAATTACTCACGAAGTATAGTCCTGTTTAAATTTGAAACAGAAATTTCATATAATCGCAGAATTTTTATTTAATTGAAAAAATAAAATATTGAATATGAAAGAATAAAATTGAAAAACTAAACACTTTTTGTTTTACATTATCTTTTTGAAATTGAAATTTAATTTAAATATTTTGTTCAATATTTTATTGAAAAAAACTTTTTTAATAAATATTTTTCAAATATATTTTAAAACGAAATCGTATAAACTATAACAAAATCAGTAAGAAAATAGCAAATGATTTTTGTCAATTCATTTTTGATAATAACATTTCTAATTTTTTGCGACTACAATTTAAATTTGACAACAAATGACATTCTTTCCATCAAAAAGGTATTATCTTGCGGATAAACAAAAAACCTAATGAAATTGAGCTCTGAGCGAGGGATTGTCATTTGAAATCTGAGCATGAAGAATACAAATTGGGGCTGTTAGACAAATGAGTGACAAGACAAGGGTGCGCATCCACAAGGGAAGGCGAAAGTTTTATAATGATCGGAGACATAATGATAAGCGTAAGGATCGCATTTTGTTAGCGGATTGGCTCCAGAGTGAGGCCGGGAAAAATCGGATCACACAGTGACATAGGAATGTGTGTGGCAATCCCCAAATGAATTTCTTTTAATTAAGCCGCTCTGGAAGAAGATTACCGATGGCGCAGTAACGCCAGTTGCAATTGTGCTATTCGAATTGCATTCACGTAGGGAGCGCAGAAGGAAATTGTGTGGTGAAGGCTTCAATCGGATTGCGGGCGGCATTGGCAGTATCGATATCTGTAGTGCGAACGGTTTTCTACTTTTTATTCTACGCGAAAATCATGTTAAAAGTACCATGGTTTACCCTATAATTATATTTTCTTATTCCAACCATTCGATTCTCTCATTATTTTGTACCGAGAAATTGTTAACAGTTTATTCGATGTTTATTTTTATAGTCTCCATTTAATTTGATATAAGGCGCATTTTCGACAATTAAACTGGAAATTGTATTTGTTATATTTTAGTTTCGAATAATTATGTTGAAGTTATATAAAAAACAATACAGGCTTTTTAATGTTGGTTTCTTTTAATATGAAATAAAAAATAAAAAATTATTACAAATATTTATAATTAACTATAGCTCAGTTGGTTCATTACAAAAGTTCAAACCGTTGAATTGTAACTTGGTATCACATATTTCAATATAACGATGTAAGATAATAAAATATTTTAATGATCATTCAACAATATTAATTTAGTACAGATTATAAAATAATATGAACAATTCATTTTAAAATTGCAGATTATCAAGTGAAATTATTTTTTTTATTCATAAGTTAAACTAGGTCTGCTGGTTTACCCAAGTATTATTGAATTACACTTCATTAAAAATAGTTTAGATGAGAAAAAAATTGATTTTGTAAATAACTTTAATGTAAAATTTAAAGCGATTGTCTGTAATAATTTCATTTATATTTTACTGTTTATTTCAGTTGTTTTCAATATCTATTTAAAAACATGGAAATCTGTATTAAAATAATTAGAAAATATGAACTGATTATTTATTATATAGCAGATTGTATATATAGTTTCAACCATAATGTCGCGGCAATGATTTCAGAGGTAAAGCACCCGGAGGGCGTATATATATATGATCTAGTACACATAAAATTAAGCATTTGTTACGAATATTCAAAAAATTCACGCGGGATTAATTAGAGATTCTATTCATTTTGGTTCATTTTTTCAAATTAAATTTGTGATTTTAATTTTTGTTCAAACCATTATAATGGTTTCCACGTATGGTATTATAATGAAAAACATGATTGGACATCTTCTAAAGATTCGTTAATTAAAGTCAATTCACCTATAGAGATTCTTAATGTGTACAGTTATACTTTAATTTATTACTTATTACATTATACATAATTTTCATGAAGCAAAATTAAATACAAACATTTGTCATATTTTCTTATTAAGTTGATTTTTAAAATTAATTTTTATTTTTAATAACTTATGAGTTTATTAATAGTTTTGCCTAGAAAATAGTGGTATATACATTGACTGAAAATAAAAATTGATAAAATCACTAAAAAGAAATATATTATGTTTTCTATAGAGAAAAATTATATTCCGTAGTACGGTAGTGTCTCCGGCCAAGTATTTTGTTTTCGAGAAACGTGAGAGTTTTTACATTTTCGAGGGCAGAAAAAAATTATATTATTTACTAGTTTACCAAAACTATTATGCAGACGATTTCCTTTCCAGTTAATTAAGCATTAATTTTGAGGATGCAAAATATAGGTTGACTTTGATGGTGAATCGCAGATGGTCGAGTGGAGCAAATCGATTCTCGAGTCAATGGAATGCATTTGTCGAGAGATCTACAATTATACCGAGCGTGTATAAGTTGTGGCAATCGGCTGCGTTAACCGAGAGTTAAGTTGGGTTCGATTATTTTCGCTTGGGTGCATCGGGGTTTTGCGAAACTGTTACCACTTGTGCGACGGGTTGCAGTTGCGCCACCACGATCGCTATATTATTGAAGAAACTTACTCACTAATTTCGTTCAAAGGGGGACGACTCGCCTGACAACGCGAAATCAAAATTAAATGAATTTTCGTATTCGCCTTAGGCAGGTTGTATTCATTGACTTTGAAATTTAGGGGAATGGTTTTTTTTTGTAAAATACACGACACGGAAATTGAATTCATATTTTCATTAAATTGCTTTTTTATTGTGACGTATTTTTGAACTTTTGTCTTTCTATTCACAATATCACTAAAATGCATTCCATCTCTCTCACACTACCGGAAATAATATTATCTTTGTCTCTATTGCACTATTCCTATAACCAACACATCATCTTAAACAATTGTCCCAGATCAGACATGTTGGAATGACTAAAAAAAACATATTAACTTGCATATACAAGGTTTGTCTGAGAGAACTGTTTAGTTTCGTTTAATGAGTAAACTGAAATTCCGGTCGAATCACCTTAATTGAAACTGAGTTGAAAAGTAGATTAAGCAATATTCAACAAAAATTGTCTGCTTGTTGCTAGTCATATTTGGTCTGTCGGGCCTAAAAATGTTGCTTACAGTTATATTTGAGAACAATAGATGTTTGAACTTACAGAAGGATGAATCAACAAAACGAATTTTTGTTCAGCAAATCTCGGTACATATTTAATGCAGCGTGATCGTGTTTCCGTTGTATTAACCGCAGTACAATGTTAAGTCAACAGAAACGACGGTGTGTCAGAAGTTGGGAAACGCACTGCCAGGTTTATCTAGGCGAGGGCGAAAATTGACAACGAAAACACCAGTTGGAAACAGGACTAACAAACCCTACACCGGCGCTTTTGCGTTTGAGATAATAAACATCGCGTAAATTTAGGTCTAAAATGCTTCGTTTGTGTCGCTTATGATAATAACCACGCGATTATCTGTCGGGTTTACCTTAAGTGGAACAGACGAGTTTGATGGCGCTGATGTATTTAGTTATCGAATCCGAGTAATACTGGGTCGCAAACTTATAAGTTGGAAATTGCCACGAGACTGCGATCGAACGTATTTCAGCGTTCACTAAATTTTGTAACACCTTGCCAAAATCACACCTCAGCCACGTGAACGCGTTTATCTTGCGATAAAGTTGTCGTGTTATTTCGCATCAATCGTCGCCTTTTATCGAGTTAACGTCGTGGAAATTGAAAATTAGAATCTCCAATACGTTTTTGATCGCGCGCAACGGGCCAACAGAAATGTAGAATTTTTCGAGGACCTTTGTATATGTATTTGTCGCAGCGAGTATTTCCAGCTCTTCAATTAGGATGCTTATTTCATATTTATGCGATGAAAGCTCTGCGTTGAAAACGTTCAATATGTTTAAAAATACACTTCACTTTTAGTCCATATGATATTAGGGTTTATTATACACAAGATGGTCGCTATGGATACAAGGCGTTATCGTAAAAATGTATTTCACGCTCAAAAGCTTTGGTACATATATTCAGCGAAATTAGTAATATCATAAGAAAAAGATTTATTCTATTTGAAACTTGATTATAACCCATTTTTGGATAAAAGCATCTTCCGTGTTACTTATGTAAAATGGAAAAAATGTAATTTGGAATTTAAAGCAGTCGAAAAAGTTGAAAAACGAAAAATATCAATTTACATAGAATGCAAATTTCCGCTGAGTACCAGGTAAGATGAAATCGTTATAATCCAAGATTTTTGTTCAATTTTCAAACAGAATGACTTTAAAAATATCACTTTTATCCGATGGGCAATATTTTGCTGTTGCTAAATTAAAAGAATTTCAAGGAGTTGCGTAGAAATAAATTTGGTCAAGAGCAGCAATGATTTAGGATGATATCCGAAAAAGGCGAGATCCAAGAGGCAGCTTCCGAGTGATTTATTGGACGAGATGTAGGGAATGAATAATCAGCGAACACGTATCTCACGTACTTAAAATAAAGGATTTCTGAACATGCACGTGTATGAACACGTACGTCATAGTGTTATCACGAGTTGCTGGTTTCCGAGGATTTGCAGAAAACCATCTTATTATCGCAATTACCGTGGAGAGACAAGCGGCGCAAACGTATATAGAGACCTCGCTCGACGTCGAAAGCATAAGGGTTGTGGAAGGTGGTTTTGTCATTAGACACCGTTCCCAATGACAAGTAACTGACGTTGTTGCGGGATTTCCCGAGTTAATTAAATTCTCAGACGCGGAACAATGGCATGAAATAATAATATCTATTTATTTTACTTTCTTGCGTCGTTCCATTCATCGCTAAGACGTCGACGAAAAAAGCCCAACTTCGTCGTTATTTCTTGCATTAATTACAGTTCGCCGGGGCCATAATAGGATCTCGGGTGCCGTTATAAAAATCGTAACGTTGTTTTCGACGGCCGAGCGAAAGCCCAGCGCAATGAGCAATAACAGTGCTAATTAATTTCGTACCTAAGTCAACTAAGACATAACAAAACCGGGCTATAATTATCGTCCCCCGGTTTATTTCGAATTTAAAAAGAAATTACTTTGTCGACTTGAATGAAAATCAAGCTATTCGCATTCGAGTTATTCATACTTCTCCCCTAACTAGAAATCATTATACTGGCAAAGCGAAAACTGCTGCCAGCAAAACCCAAACCACCGTAACTACCTCTAACTAGCGTTTAAGTAGTTTCATTTCTTTTTTTATGATGACAACAGTTTTGTGTGTTTTATTTTAATTGCACTTTGAATGACGACAAAAGCAAAGCTTTGATGTTACAGAAGCATTACCTACAATTATTCAGGGTGAACTTTTTTGTCACAATAAAAACAATAACGTTACTGCAATGTAGTAACATTATGTTAATATATGATGTTAACAGTGTCATAATACCTTATGAATGTTCCATACAAAGAATCTGTAGGGATAAAAATTACAATGCTACTTTAATGTAGTAACGTTATGTTAACACATAATGTTAACAGTGATATTAAATCATGAGAGATTCACGAAAATTTTCTGCTGGATTGAAAGATAGAATTTCTTACTACGATATAATAACATTATGTTAACACATGGTGTAAAGGGAACTGTAGCATCATATAAACATATTATAACAATCTTTGAACATTTGAGTAACGCTTACTTACGCGAGGAACGTTACTGGAAGATTGTGAGACTAAAGTTTCTCAAAATTCGATTAAGTGAAGTCGATTGGAATTTAAAAGAAAAGTTGTAACGTTCAGATAACATTATTGGGGCGTTTAAGTAATGACTGTGAAATATTTGTACAAAGTTGTCATAACGTTACTATATTGCTTAGACATTTTCAATGAAAAGTTTGTGAAATTTTTTGACATGTTACGTTGCAGTCATATTTCTGCAATTTTTATTTCAAATGATGTTTCAAGTCTCAAACAAAATTGCACAACGTTACTTCAATGTCGTTAAAATATAGTTTTCGAAACATTGCAGTAACCTTGCTCAAACGTTACACTTTTGTTCGAGATGTTCCATTTTAAGAGCTTCAGAACTTTCAGTAACAAATAAAGTTACAATAGATAAAAAAACTAATCAAATTTCAGAATTTTATGAGAAAATATTTGCCTGTAATGTTTGTCTCCCCGAGTGTGACAATTTGAATGCCTTACGTGGCTTAATTTGGTCTGTAGAGCTTAAGAACATCCTTTGTACACGACATCAGAGTGCGAACGAAATAACGATTTAGACAAAGCAAAGTTTTGAAGCGCTTACACTTCAAAACTTGAGAGTTTAATGTTTTCGCTAAAGTTTTGAAAATTGCTGCGCGACCTGTATCTAGGGATGGAAAGTAAAGCAGCTGAAATTTTCCAAGCAGATCATTGACTTTACGTAAAAGTCTTACGCAATACATGTTACGGTACTCTTTTTATGCGTTTGCAAGAGTTTATGTCTGTGATTACCAGTCCAATATTTAATACAAAGTTCAATTAAAGCGGCACTTTAATTATTTAATTAAACAAGTTTTTTCGTGCCATTATTGTCACCTTTCTTTTCGTTCTTTCCGTTAACCAAGCATATTCAGCCCGAGTCTTTTTTAATTACCATTTACAACTGGCTTAATTAATAAAGCGGTTGAGTTCGAAACGCCTTTAATTAATGCATTGTTTTGTTAGATTTCGTGAATAAATTTATAATTAATCGGTATATTCAATAATCGCTCGAATTAAAAGCAATTCTGTTCAGTATTTAACATTTTTTTTCCAAGTAAAATTATGGTTGATAAATTTTTTGTCGTATCTGTGATTTTAGGTATTTGATATATAACATATATAATTATTCACTTTTAACTCTATAGCGGATGAACTGAAATTAATTGAGAGATAACTGCTATAATGGGAGGAATAATGATTTTCATATAATATTTTATTAAATTATGCCGCAAAGATTTATAATAAATCAAAATTAATAATGAAATGAAAGGAAATTCTGAAAAGATAAAACTAGTTTAAAAAATTAATGGAAAAAATGATATAAATGTTATAAATATTATTTATTTTTCTAGTTCATAAATTTGCAATCATTGTAAGCTTCAGTTAACGTATGCTTTTTATACAAAGTATTAAAAAGTTTCATTTAAAAAGTTAGTGAATGAATCCCCTAGAAGGATCGATCAATAAGATGTTTTTCAATTTTATTTTATTGTAATATTATTCAGCAAATTACATAAGTTATACATTCTTCATTTGCAAGATAAATTTATTTACATGAAAAAAATGTTTTGAATATTTTATTATCATCATTAATATGAATAATATGAAATTTTTATTATTTTAGTATGTGGTTCAAATATACAATGAAAATGCATGTTTTAAATAGATTTTTTAGATTATAATAATTAAAAAGGATAAAAGGTAATTTTAATTGCAAGAGCATAGTTTAATAATGTGGGTTAAAAATTGTATAGTTAATAAAAGCACAATTAATTCTGTTCAAAATTTTAATAATGGTTTTGTCAAATTTAGAATTTGGTCTATAAAATGGATTTTCTTAAATGGAAAATAGTATTGGTTGTATTTTTCTCGATTCTACCGACTTAAATTCACATTATCGTAACTCTTAATACACACTGGGTTTTTATAGGTAGAGAAAAAAATGGTCAATAAGATACAAAAATGATTAATATAAAATAACGAAAAGCTATATAATGTTTTAATATTGACATTCAGCTTAAAAACTTTATTTTATTCAATATTTTATAATTTAAAGGATTTGGTTCATACCATAAAAGAGAAGCAAAAAATACTAAAAGAAAACTCACGCGAATGAATTGCATTTTATTAAACTGGTAAATCTGAGTGAAGAATTTTGTATACAATCGTAACATTCAGATACGTATATATTGGAATGAATATCTTTCTCTTGTGCATACGCAGCTTTCAATAAGAATGCTTGTAAGTTGCATCGTGAAACTGTACATGCTTTGAAATATTGAACAAATGGTGTTGAAATGGTAACTAATTTTTTTTATCATTTGGACTAAAATAAAAGTATACACATTTAAGTTGCGTGTTTGTTGTCGTAAATTAAAATTTTAAAATTCCTTTTCTTTTATTTTTAAATAAGAATTCTAAAATAAAAAACATAAATTCAATGATCATTAAGAAACAAATAATGGAAAAAAAATTGAAAAAATAAAAGTAAAATATATTTTTGATCGTATTTTATAGAGCAAGGGATTATTATATCGGTCGTTAAATCAAGAAAAGAATAGGTGTTTATGGCAGCTTGATGCTGGTGGAACTAGAGTGTGGCGCTCGATTCGATATTCAGGTACCGTCACAGTCCGGTTCCGCTATTAGGCTGGTAACTACTTATTCAAGCCGAATCGGTTGCCTGAGACACCTCTCTGCTCGAGAGCTGCTTCTCAACACAAGCACGTCTATTACAGATACACCCTCGTTTGGTTCTGAGACCTATACTTTTTCCCTTTAACGACGGAACTACGCTCTTATGCATTTTGCAACATCTCAATACATTGTGATCAACTTATTATTGCTATTTACGACCTACTACTTTCATTTTTATTTTTTTTTTATAATAAATTATAAAAATCTTTTTGACCATTTTCAACGTAGTATGTCTATATAAGAACAACAGAGATATCGAGCATCCATACGTATGAGAGAGAAGAACTAAAGCTGAATGACATATCGGCTTAAAATGTTCCAACTTTTAGAAAAAAAAATGTTTAGTTCATGAAATAGGAAGAAAAAAATATTGGTAATATGATGGGATTATCTATACTATATCGAAAGTCATATTGTACATATTAGTAAGTACTATTGATATTTTATAATTATAATAAGAGTATTAAAAAATTAGAATGTCAAATATAAGACAATATTTAAATGTGATATATTACATAATATATATTGTCGTTTTATTTCCCGTATATTACCAATGCGCTGTCATTATATACTTTTAATAAGAAAGAAAACTAATGTAGAGTTTATATTTATTAAGTAATTTTTTATTATTTATTTTTTCAGTGTATTTTTATTAATTTGTCATCATATTGGAAATAAAGTGTCGATATAATGATCATGTTTTGTTTTACATGTTTTATATGCATGAAATCTTAGAAACAAAATTTGATAACTGGAAAACTGATAGGGCATTTATAAATATTTGAAACAGTTCATAATGTTGAGATGTGTTAAAGTAATTATCTATAACTCATTCAACACAAAGTTAGATTTATTTTCCAAGATAATTATACTTTCGTCGTCCTAATTTATGGTTTCGGTCACTTAATTGTATTAGAATGTTCATGGCTGGGACGTTCATATTCCATTGACGAAATTAAGTTTCTACTTTGACAACAGTTGCGCAATCTCGGTCACGTCTTATTGTCGACGTTCCGAGTCATAAAGTGTAAAAACACGGTGGCTTGTTCAGCGAGTAGTTTGACGAGAATAATCAGCGAGGACAGGCGAAAACGGACGCTCTTGTTATCTCGGAACTTAAACATTACGTGCGAAAAAATTTTGTTTTACTTGGATGGATCATTTGAATTTTACTTGAATTGCTGATGCGACGTCGTCTGGCAAAAATGACGCTGTAAAGTTGTAACCATAAAACACTGTCGTCAGGTTTTATAATTAAAAAATAAATTGACGTTATGATTTGACTTTCTTTTATAACGACGATACATAAAAAATGATATTTTCCATTGCAATTCATTGGCGAAAATTGACAAGGTCCGGATAAACAAATGATATGGAAATATTTGAAAAGACATCAATTAAGCAACAATTTGGCTAATGGCGAGTCTTCCGTTTTGGGGAAAATCGCATCGCTGAATATGACTAATGGGAAAATTGTTCGCAGGATTATTAATACTTATTAACTCGAGCGCGAGTTCTTTTCATATTCATAAGTCTGAAATTTAACGAAACGTTTAGGCAAGCAAACCCAGTCTATTACAATAACGATGAAATGTATTAATTTATGGATCACCTAGTGACTATAGTCAGGGAGACACTATAGGGCGACACGACCGTCCATTAATTATTTATCGTAATATGATATCGATCCGTCTGGTCAACCGGCTGCGAGTGCCTACGTAGCAGAGGCGACCACACACACATACTGGCTCAATCTCACTAAGCCGTAGGTGTGTTACAAACCATCATTAACACCATCGAATATGCCCTATCTGGCACATTGGCTTAATTTCACCAATATATCGACTGTGCTCGAAATATCCTGCATTATATATCGTATTGTGTAACGGACAATAAAGGATGTGCCTCTGCTAGCGTCTGTCACACTGCTATAGTCAATTACGATAAATCTTAATATTCATTTTAATGATAATTATTGATTTATTCCTGCAAAGTCGGGAACAAAAAACAATAATTGCAATGAAATTATCAAATTGAAAAGCAACAGGTTATGGACTCTGAATCTCATTCATATGACCCACTTTTAGCGATATTGAAGTATTCATTTAAAATTCAAAATAAAAGTCAACAGGTTACGGGCCCGGGTCCATTTCAGCGAGTCGTCTTTTTTGGTTGCAATTGAGTTTGGAAATTATTTCTATTTCTCCTTTTCAGTCTACAGCAGCTACTTGCCAATTTCCATTCTTTTACGAATGAAGAAAAAATTACAACGTTTATTTCCAAGTTCATACTCACAGGACGAACAAAATCGGGCGTGAAAATAAGAAAAAATGTGCTCTCGTCGTTGCCTTGAGCTAGAAAAATTCCTCGAATGTGCTACTTAAACGCGCCAGTAAAGATTTAAAAATTACATCAGCGAGCGCATTCCATTTGGCACATTCAAGGAACGTGAAACCAGCACAAAAGCAGACTTTACTTCTACCTTTATCTTATTTAATTGTTTGCAATTTCGCTTCTTTGATACAGTGGTCCCATCTTCCCTGTTACTTAGCAAGTTCGCCTGGCAAGTTACTTATTGTGGAACAAGCAAACTTGTAAACATCTGACAATCACTGAAGACACGTATACATATTCAAACAAACTAACTTTTTCTGAAATTGACTTCGTTTACAATCTGACGAAATTGAAGTCGAACTTCATTTTCGTTTCATTTCATTAGGACCATCAAATTCAAAACCAACAACATTCTAACCTGATATTTTATTTTCGTCTATTATTTCCCGAGAATGTTTCCTCAATTTCTATTTCCCTGACTATTTCAGCGTATAATTTCGCTTCTTAATAAATTGCAATACCATAATTTTCAATACAGATAAATATTGCGATCTGAGATACAGATTTTTTGTATCATTGGATTTGGACGGAAACTCAATAAAGTGCAGATGAAAACAACAGTGTACGTTTACCGATGCTGCGTGATGGGTTCATAAAAGGATATAGAATAAGCAAGCTGTGTTGTAAAAAAGGGTGCGCGTCGGGATCAAAATTTATCGCATTTTTGCTGGATTATTAGGGATTACTAAACGAAGTTCAAGATTTAAATGAAAGTCTTGAATGGGGACTGGACAAAGGGAAGATCGGGATGAGGAATGGCCGTAAATTATTCATGATTTTGCTCCGACGCGATAAAGCATTATATCACGGGACGCTGAAACCTTCGAGTAGATATTAGAGCTTAGGCAAAATAGGCTTGGCCCATTTCCTTGGCTGGTGTTAAACTTCAAGCACTTTCACGGTTCGTATTGGCCCTTCTATTCTATTGTTACCCAATCAACGAGACAAAGCATGACTGAAATCTTAATCGAGTCACGCGAGTGATTCAATTATGAGAAATTTCATTATGAAATAAACATTTCGTTGAATCACTCGCGAGATGTTCGGCTGCGCTGTTATTATCATTTCTTATAATGCTCTTTTCTTTGCTTGTCCAACAAAAATTTGCCATTTTATTTATTCCACAAAAATCTTCTTTGCTATAAATGTTCGTATTTCTTCACTCTGATTTTGCTATTGAAGCATCTTATCTAACAAAATTTCTTAGTTCCTTTGACAGCCGTAATATAACAATTTTATGATGCTTTAAATTAATTGAAGGGGGAGCCACGATCATTTCTACTGTCAGCCTGTATAGATCGATGAAGAGAAAATACTCTCGGTCATTCACAAGCATCAGTCTCTTGATGACAATCATCTCCCTATCATTATTATACATCACTACATAATAGATTGTAAAAAATAGTTTTTTATTTTGAAATACTACTTAACCCAAGTACCACGGCAGTTTTGACCTGGTTGATATCGTGGGTCCAACCACTTTATTACGTTCAAAATGATTTTTGTATTATATTATTAAAAACAAATCAACTACAGTTGAAGCATACATATTCCATATATGTCTGAATATGTTCCAAATATATTAAATAATTGCTGTATGTATTCCGAAGTTAATTTATAGGTCAATATATATAAAGCAGTTGAGGTAAAAAATGAATAATATGTATCATTACAGATGAATGTTATTTAATTTTAAGTTTATATATTATAATTTTAAAATACCTAAAAGTATTAATTTTTAAGATAAATAGTTATTCACGTTTGTATAGTTATAATTTGTCTAATTGTTCTACGGGTAACAGTAGTATATTATGTTATAAGATAGTAAAATGAAATATCATTCCTCAAGGAGAAATGATGTCTAAAAATGGTTCGCTCCCTAAAAGCAGAATACTATTAATTTCTATATTGCATACGATATTTTTTTTTACTTTTAAGAGAGAAAAGAAAATAGCAGTTCCTTTCATAAAGACAAAAAGAGAGAAAAGATTGGACTTACTTTTTTTTTTAACGAGAACACGAAATATTTTAGCTATCTAATAGTTTTAAAAAATTTAACCAATTCCCATATCAATTCATTAACTGAGTTGTATCCTTACAATTGTATCAATAAATTTATTCAAGAAATCTATAATTTTGCTTTTATTAATTTTTTCAATTAATTTTTTATTATTTCTTTTTGCTAATAAAATTATTCTTAAAAATCTATTTCTCAGAAAAGCAAAATTATGGGTAAATCTATATTAATACAACGGTGTGAGAGTACAAAAATCCCCATCCCATGATAGAGGGGGCAGAGGGGGGGGGGGAACTACATATTTACCTGAAATGGAATAAACAATAATTATATTGTGTTAATAAAAATAGTGTATTAAAGTTATACACTAGTTGCAATATTTAACATAGGAGTTTCCAAATTCTAAATTTGTTGATTCAAAACTAAACTATAATAATCAGCTTCGGCTAATTGTAATAAGTACAATTTACCTTTCTCATGTATTGAAATTATTTCAATCGGACTAAAGTAAGCAAATATATTTAAAATTAAATTAAAATTTTCGATAATTTCTATTTTTCTTAGAGCTTAGAATTTATATTCATCCAATATTTTTTGAATAAATAAAATACATAAGGCTAAGTTTATTAATAACGATTTTGTTTTTACAAAATTTAAAAGCGTTTTTGTCATACGATAATGATGACCGGAAAATATCATAATATTATGCAGGAAATAATGATTTATTCAACATTGTGTGAATTTGTTAACTTGAGTGATCATTGCTAGAGAACAAAAAAATTAGTTGAAAGTGTTATTCTAGGCGAGCAGCTTCTTCATTTCAAGTATGAAAATGTTTTTTTAATTAACAATTTATTCGATTTATTTGTATAAGATTTTTTAATATATCATGATAAAATTATTAGAATAATTTTATATTTTAAACAATGTTTACTATTTTATTGATTTTTTTTCGTAGAATCACAAAAAAGCAATTTATGTACTTACAGAAATCTTTCTTTCTTTCTTAACAACAAATTTTGCATACCAATAATAGGAAAATTATAGGATTACTTCAATTACTCAAAATAATTCCTTCGAAATTAAAAAAAAAATCAATTTTTGCCTCAAAGCCTGTGTTATTGAAACCAGATATTTAAGTGAATACAAACAGTATTCGTTTAAGTCTCTTTCAAATTTAAACTATAATATTATTGATTTTTTTTTCCAAATTTTATTACCTTAAAAAATGATAAAAAAAAAAAAAATAAACAAAGGGAAAATAATAATATAAATTTTCAACACTCTTACAATTGAATATACGTTTGCGCTATTTATTAAATTCAAGTTCTTATTAATGTTATAAATACATTAATTATTTTATTTTGTAGGTTTTGAGTATTTAGATTGGTTAAAATCTCATGTGGATCTTTCGAAAGAAATTTCATATAAGTGGAAATTAACGTTTCTTTTTTAGATGAAAACTCTTACAAACTGATAGCAAAGAAATTCACGCTTACTATAGTGATTTTCCTGTATTGCAGTTGAATAGTGGACAAAAACTTGTAAGGCAAATTATGTTCTAAAATATAAAGTGGAAATATGCATTAAATATATATTTATACTCATTCCGGATGTGACAGCTTGAAACGGATTTTGAACTTTTATACTAATACATGGGACACAATAGCTAATGTCTAACTAACTGAATTAAATAAAGCGCAAATGAGTAATGTCAAAGATAAAGCACTGCTAATATGTATTTCTCAAATGATCATAGGCATTTTAATTATTTATAAAATTACAGATATTTTTATTTCAAAATAAATTTATTTACGGTATGTTTTAAATTTGTTTTCTATTTTAATATTCGTATAAGATCTTTTATTTTACTCAACTCATAATTTGTCTGAATTTGTAGATAACCCAGCTTTTGTCTTATGTTATCTTTTGCCAAATGTTATAAATGCTAAACGTGGTAAGAAAAAACAATATATTTAAAAGGCAGTAAAATTGTATTATTATATATTGATTTTGTTAGGCAGTTTTATATTAATATAAAATTTTTTTTTAAATATGTGAGAAATCTTAAAAATATATTCCAAAACTGTTACTTAATATTATTTTATTACTTTTATTTAAAATTGGATGGATTTATTTTTCAGTTTGCGACTCATCTTCTTGCAATGTTTGAAGACCGAAGAAAAGAACTTCGAGAGCAGAAAAAAACTTTATAACCAGTCGTTATTACAGTAGGACCCTTAATAAACATAAAACAATGCTTTGTTGTCGTCCATGAGATAGAATATGAAACTGGAACATTTTTGGAAGCAGTGGATTTAGCGCTCAAAGTATTTTTTGCTTTGAACTGTGCATACCCAGATGATGCCCAAAATCTTTGGTTGTTTTTGCAGCATGCTGGTTTTTTGATCGAAGTGGCTGGCGATAATCTATGTTTATCTGCTAAAGTTTTATCAAAATATATTGTGAGATTTACAAATGCGAATGACAAATATTTATTGGTTTTTATTTATTTTATTTAAATTATCAGATAGTTCTTTTTAAAATTATTTAATTACTAGTTCCTTTATTGCAATTAAGTTGAATTTTAATACTTTGTAATATTAACATGTAAAATGTGCTCATATAAATGCGAAACTGATAACGATTTTTTTCGACATGTGAGAATACTTCATGTTGCTGATAGTGTTTTCGAGTGTCCTGAAGTCGAGCGTACAAAAACTTACTCATCTGTTACATCTTATTTACAACATAGAGCTAAAGAGCATGTAAAAAATACAGAAGTACGTTTAAAAAAACATAGCTGCCGAAGATGTACAATATGAACCAGAAGTTACTTATTTTTCTTCTGAATTATTTAATTTTAGTGAAGTGATTCTTCTGATAATTCTGATTTTGACAATAAAAAATAAACACAAAGGATGACAATGTTATAAATATCTGTGATGCATCAAACTCTGTAGAGTTAGACATTTTAAAATTCGTTATATGATTATCTAGATATGTATAAAAAGCGAGTGAATTTCATCATTCAAAATGTATCACATTTATATGAGCAAAAATGTACTTATGCTAGAAAGTAAAATAGAAAATTGTTTTAAATAAATAAATTTCCAAATGAGTTTAAACATATTTTTAGTCAATTTAAAAATATAGTTTCTAAATATAAAACCAAGTATCAACGTTTTACAATATTCAAGAAGCAAAATACTTACGTAAAACCAAAAATTTATGTTGTAAGCGAATATAATCAACATACAATAACAAATAATTCTGTACATCGAGAAACAATTTCATTAACAAGCCAGCTTATACCGCTTTGTAATGTTCTAAAACGGTTTTTTGAGCTTCCGGGCATGCTTGCATCAACATTGAATTATATGAGTGAATTTCAATCATCTGATGATGTTATTTCAAATTGAGTCCAGACTGACTGGAGTGGTTATAAACAGAAGTTTTAA
Source organism: Psix sp. ZL-2020 (assembly GCA_022817045.1). Lineage (NCBI taxonomy): Eukaryota > Metazoa > Arthropoda > Insecta > Hymenoptera > Scelionidae > Psix > Psix sp. ZL-2020. Next base: position 28,892 of record JABFQD010000087.1, read on the forward strand.
AAACATTTTAACTAAGATGCAACGTAATGACAAAAAATGTCTGTACTTAACATAAACGTTGAAACAACAGTTAAAAATAATGCTTTAAGAAATAAGATTTTGAAGTGCGTTGAGAGTATCGGATGAAGTGTTGAAACGAAAAAATGTTACGAAAAATTTCAAGAAAGCATCTCGTTTACTTTTCAACAATCACGCACGTTTAACTTATTACCCACATACGTTAAGTCGTTTGTATCGGATAGTTTATGACTTAGCGTTAGTGTCACTAGTGATGTAAAGTATTTTCTATCTGTATACCAAAAACGGTTTCTTTCCACAAGAAAATCGATGTATACCTGAGACACTTTCGTAGCACCTTTTACGAGAAAACTATTTCATTTTTTTTTATTGATGTTGTATTGTATGTTTATATATTTTTTAATCAATAAAATATTTCAATTCTCCATACCGATGTATATACAAAGTATATATAGGTGAAAAGATAACTCGCAAATTTGAAAACAATGTGCCAATTTTTCGACGTGTTGCAACATCCGTATTTTGCATTGAAATCGCGTGTGACTTTTTTTATTAAAAACACTTTGTTTTTTATTCAACACTTCAAGAGTGCTGGCACAAAAAATTGTATGTGTGAAATTGCAATCAATCAGACGGCATGGTTGTTTGTGTATTGCAGTCACATGATTCCGACGCAGCGCTATGAGAGTTTGCAGTTCTATAGCTTCATTTTTCTATCCTTTTGCCGCATGCATCTAATGATACGTAAAGGTGGATGATACGCCAAAAAAGTGTTTTATCCTGATTAAACTCTAAGGAGTGCAACAAATTTTGAAAATGCTAAAATGACTAAAAATTCCCTTAAGAAGAAAATATTTTTTTATACAAAATTATTGCTTTTAGAAAAAGTAAACCCGTGTACATGGCTAAACATGCTTCTTAAATCTTTTTACACAGGAAGTATTTTTCCTTTTAGCGCATTTCCTGAATTTATGGAAAATTATTTTCAAAGTTCCATTAAATATTTATAACAAACAGTTTTAACTTCGATAAAAATTGATTGATTTTTCTTATTTAAAATGAAGTTGGATATTGGACATATAAACAGTGAATTATTAGATATTAATAACAGTATATTAACTCTGTACATTAGATATATATATTCACAATACATAGTCTATACCGAGAGCTTATGTGGAAACTGGACATTTCAATACTACTAATTATTTACAGATGCAAAGCTTCTTAGGCTTAATCTTCGACAAATTATGCATAAATACTCTAAGTCATAATAAAATAATTTTTACCAAAACATGATTGAAATTGAATAGTAATTATCATGTTGTTTTCGATAAGTTCAATAAAATAAATAAATTTGAGCATTATTTCTTGTCATTTTCTTTTTATTTTTCGGGAAAAAATTTCTTTTAAGAAAATATTTTGTTTTAATTATTAACAATTATTAAATTAAGAATAAAATACAATTTTAATTAATTAAACTTTGAAAAATGAATTTCCATAAATATATTTTCGTAAAAGAAATATAAATAATGGATGATAATCAATTTTTATGGTAATATCTAATATCCAATATTGATTATATAGGAATGTTAATAATAAAGAAAACCTATCATGTGCCAAGTATGATGCATCGAAATCTTTCTTTGTATTATGTTGGGAAAATTGTCCAGTTTTCACACGAATTCCTGTTATATTAATAAACGTTTTGATTTATTGAAGAAGTTATAGAAATTAATAGATTGCATATGTTGAAAATGCATTGCTATAAGCCACATAATTAATAAATTCGTTTAATCAGCTCGCTGCAAATTTGCATGTTAACATAAATCAATGCACGATAATAGGTGTTACATAAATTTTATATCGTGCGTTTAATATGAAATTACTTAATAGTTACACATTTTAAAAGTTAAATATTACATTATGAATACAAGATTATAAATGTAGATCGAAATGTATTGAAATAGAATTTGTCACATTGTATTCGACTTACATAATAATATGATTCTCAATTGCAAGAATAACTGTACAATACGTGACTCGAAGTATGTTGATTTTTCGCAAATGCCACGTTTTTTCTTCTAACATTATTTACATATTACAAATCGTTGTTATAAAAACTGACATCCATTTCATAACAATATTATCATTATTTGACCAACTTAGAAGTGCGAGATCATTAATATTAAACTATTATTCATGATTCATTCATTACCATATACTAATAAACATAAATTATTGATTAAGGATTATACGTAAAACATTATCCACCATGCATCTTAGATTATGAATCACAGCTTAATGGTGTTCAGAAATTGGGAGTGATTGATTGCAGATCGCGAATTTCGAATCTAGTGTATTGATAAATTAATTAAACTGATATTGGACAGCGATAAATAACCATCTGAACGATTAAGTTGAACAACATTTTGAATGTAAAATATATTCTTTTTGCATTTTAAACATGAAAAACAACGTTGATAATAAATACTTAAGACTTTTGGAAGAAACATGATAAATAGAAAATTGTGAAATTATCATTTGCAGCTTTCGAACTGAAGTACCTATAAATTGTCGAACTCGATTGATTTCGATGGCTTATAGCTGTCAAATCTTGGCTCAAGTGATGTTGAAATCCGAAATGTGCAACAACGACTGAAGGCAATCATGAAGCGATCGATTAATGAATCATGTAAACTGCGGGTAGAGTACACGAAAACAGGCAATAAAAAAGTTTGTTGAGATCGCACTTTACGTCGGAGGAGCAATTTCGGCGAGACGACACTCGTCTTACCTAGATTTGGAGCCGATCCAAAGAAAAATAGTCTGATAATATAATTCGAACGACATAAAATACTGGCTATTATCGCGCGCAATGAACTCGAAAGCAGATTCAAACGATATAATAAAGACCGCGAAGTTGGCTTCTGTTATGTATTTCGCGTTGCTTCCGTCTTTTTAGCTAACTTTCTGAAGTATATCTCAAGTATTACCACGCGACGACAAAAAACGACGATCAATGCCAATAAAGATAGATTCTACTTGAACAAAGTGTAAGACTTGCAGCGTCGTCAGATAAAGTACGACGACTTTTGAATATTTTTCTACTGAAATTGATACAAAGAATTAAAGCGCCCGAGTCTCGGCGAACTGCAAAGTGCATTTCTGTTTACCCTCGAGCGTCACGAAAAAATAACGCGCAACAAAAAATGACGCCTTAAAAAGTGGTACAAAACAGCGGCTTTGTAATAAAAACGAAATAAACACAAAGTCAATCAAAATAGAAGGGAAACAAATGTGGTCAGAGGCTCCGAAAGCGGGGGATAAATTTTTCATGAAAAGCTCGTCAATCATTATACGATAAATGCAAAAACGCGCAGAGGAAGGGGGTGGGATAGAAAATAAATGAAGTGGCTTAAAAAGAGGAATGTTATTTCACGTACAAAGAGGTAGGTTTATTGATCAGAGAGAGGGTTGGCAAAAAGTGAACGGAGGTTTCGCATTTTCGGCCGAAAGGATGGCGAGATAAAACCTGGTCAAGAGATAATAAGCTTGATAGTATGGGGCGCGTAGGTACGAGGACGATAGTGGCAGACAGTAGGTTGCGAAAGCATTGTTAGTAAAGCCATGAGATAGCCGTGATTTAGAACGAAAGGGACGAGAGAACTGAGTCTGCGATATGGTAGTGAGTGCGTCTACCCATAGAACAATGCTGAGTTTGCCTCGCAGATATATACACGTGTAGAATACGCACTCACGTAAGCTACGGTTCACCCGTTACGCGCGGTTATTCTTCGGTTAATTACGTCAACGATTTTACATGCAAGTTATATTACGGAGCATGGCGTAATTTATTTCGTAACTATTATCGCGCGTTTACAATACATTTATTTTTAATGACGTTTAATTCAATAGATGGATCCGCTTCGAGTCATAATATTTAACTCGTGCAAACAGTCTGTGAATTTACATTGTTTCTTCTCAGTTAGCTCCTGCTGGTTGTGTTTTGTTATTAGTTTAGATTTTTGTTATTACGTCATGAGTGGACAATTCTCATATGTATAATAGCGGTTTCAATTTTTCATCACATTTATACATGTGATACTAAATATGTGAATATAAATCAATGAAAACCTCTTGGAAAAGAGTTGCGACGTCTCTTTGCAACAGAGATGTTTCTAGTAAATGGTTCGTGTCTGGTTATTATCTTGTAAATTACGATTGCGGGCTATCAAAATGCATGTAAAATCCTAAGAGGGTTCACATCATGCATCATGTAAAAGTACACATGCGATGTGATTTGATATGGAATGTAAGACATAAAAATATAATCCGCTTCTGTTTTTATAATGTGATATATAATTTTACAGAACTATGTAAATTTATAATACAATTTGAAAAATGAAGTAAAATTATCTGTAAAATGAATTATGGTGACGATGAATCTTGGATCTCTAATGCATAATTACAATCAGGCTATATTCAAATTTATACAATATCTATGTTCATTACGCTGGTTCACTACAAAGGTATAGTTATTAAGTGTTTTGACCATGCAATTATCCAATGTTTTCTGTTCAGCTATTTTAGTAAATAATTACATTCAGTCTTAGTCATTCATAAAGAATTTATATAAAATAATCAATTTGTTTAATTATAAGTTCATCTTTTTTGAATATAGCATCTTATAAAGTTATAAGGTCTTCATGTTTAATTCAATTAAATATTAAAAGAATTCCATATCCATTAGTTTACGGACTTATTTTGTAATATACATAGCTTTATATTTTCTATACAAAAGAACTTAGAAATTTGCTGCAAATGTTATTGTTTCTAACATTTTACCTCTATTTTTTATCATTACACAGTAATTCTATTTATATTCATTTTTATTGAAAAATGAATTAATAATTCATTGATTTGATATATGTGCTCATTTTAAAGTATTTATATAAATGTAATGTATATGTAAAATATTACAACTTCATATTCAAAATTTTGAATTATTCAAATTATAATAATAGTATTTTATACAACAATGAAAAAATGCGTTTTAGTTTAACAGCTTACAGAGTTAACAACATAAAACACGTTTTTCAGATATTTTACGATTCGAAAATGAAACATGTTGTCAGCTCGCAGAGCCACCAACTATGTTTTAATTTTGAGAGACGTAAATTCTTCTTTATTTAATTTTTTAGAACATAAATTGGATCATAAGAACACAAAAGAGAAAATATTTAAAGTAGGATATTAATAAATAAGACGAAGATAATGAATTTTATACATATTCAAAAGGGTTAAATAAGATTCAGTTCATAAAACTATTTAAAATATTCTTTTTAAGTGTTCATATACGTTTTTTTTTCTAATTATTCTGTAACAGATTTATAATCTAAGCTAGATAGAAAATATTTTTCTTCCATCATTTGTACGTTTAGCTGTAAAAATATTTTTTAATTACATTCTCATTGTTGTTGAGATTCATGTTCTCTCGTACTGGGAAAATATTTCAATAAACAAATATTTCAATCTTCTACGAATTTTTATGAAATTTATAAATAAATGATTTTTTAGACAAATATTTCAACATGCAAACAACGTTGCATTATAAAGTTTTCCGTCAAAGTTTAAAATAAAATCAAGTAATATATAGAAAATACTTTAATTTAGACACTAGCATCATTACAATTTTAAATTGAATTTTCACAAATATGTTAAACAATTTGTGATGAAACTTCGGTTTTATCTAAAAAAACTTACGCTGCGTTTAAATTTGATCATTCTTGTTTTATTTTGAATATAAACTTTCATAATAATCATAAAATAATTTCAACTTACTGAAAAGAGTAGATTAAAATTGAAAATATTTAATGGCTTAAAAAATATTATAAATCTGCTTCAAAACAAACAAACAAACAAACAAACAAACAAACACGTTTGCTTTTCACATCACCATATCAAAAAAGCAAAGGAAATGATAAATTAACTGGATGACAGTGGATGAAAATTATCCATGATTCAATCTAAAAGTTTTGTTTGAACTCGTCTTTGTTATGACAGGAATAAATCCTTGTTTGCTTGATAAAATGCGCCAGATAATTTGAAATCGTGACCCCTATCGTGTACACGAGGTTAAATATTTGCCGATGATTTCAAGATCACACAACTAAAGTTAGGGTGCCGTGAAAACTCGATCTCCTTTGCTACCAAATTACCAAATATATAACCCACACCCTATGTAATCCTATCTAAATCACTAAATCCTCCTAGAGTGCATACCGATCGAAAGTAACTATCACGTTAATTCTCGAACCCTTTCCGCACACTTTCATCTGATAATATCATAGAAGCATCTCGTCCAGTATCCTTCTTGTCGTTCATTTTATCATGTGCGCATATCTTTTTACGGAATCTCCCACCTCTATTTAGAAGTGCCATCGAGCGTTTCAAAAGACGAAAAATAACATTAAATTTGACGAAGAATTCTGTTTCAAGAGATAACGGGAAATAAAATATTTCACGATCACAGATAATTTAATGACAACGATATTCATTTTATCTTTTTCCATTTTATTTTGAAATGTTTTCATCGTGATTTCGATCATTAAAAATATACTTTACATATTGAATAAACGTTTCTCTGCGTTTAACAGAACAAATATTGAAACTGATGTATCAAACTCTATTATAAGGTTTGAGTGTGGAATACGAAAGCTTATTTATCATATTATTTTCTCGTTATTTATTCAGTGGTGTGCAAAGCCGTCTACAATAATTTTATGAAATATGTTGGTGAAATTTCGTCTTAATGAATATTGTTCTCCGCTGAAACGACAGTTGAACAACGGGTATTACGTTTTCCGAAGTGATCATTAGATTCCCGCTGCAAATAGCGTTTCATTATCAATGTTTAACGGTCTTCATAATTCACAGCGCCGTCGTTATCTCGACGAAATGCATTTATCAAGAACTGCGGTTCTAAAGTCCTCGAATTACGTATACATCACACGTAATATTCAATATATTCAGTTTTATCGTGCTCTTTGTAAGTCAGAGTTTGATTTCCAACGCATAAGTTAATAACTTTCACGCAATGAGTATGAGTGTGAAAAATTACCGTCACTTATTCCGATGGACTCAAATTCAATTACAGCCATAAAAAGGTGATTTTCACATTTACAATTGCGATGCAAATCATTATTCGACAGATGTAAATCAATTTTGTAATTTGTGAAAATATGAGCTGATAATTTAAATATTGCTTTTAATATACTGTTCTACTATTTTTACTCAATTTATTATCATAAATAAATTTTCCTTCTTGTACAGTAAATATTATCCTGTCACAATAGTTACATTAAATTATTCTTTTAACTAGTTTAAATTACATAACATTATTCGTATTATAATGATTTTGTTGTTTATTATAAAAAGTAAATATTATTTTATTAGTTCAATTTGAATCGTTTAGATACGACAACAAATACGGCACTCACATATTTCGTGATGGTGAAAACGCGTTATAAGCAAAAGCGTTTTAACACAATCAAACGGCTGACTTAGCGCAATTCTTCGTCTGACGCAAATCGCTCGTACTACTGAAATATAGTTAACGTAGTTATGGTCAAATTTAAAATTGATTTAAAGCAAATCAATTTGGGATTAAATTTCGGATTTTTATTTTCAAATGAAATTGTTGCTTTATATTGGTAAATAGAAACTGTCAATTAATTAAAAACGCTTTGACCTAAATTTTGTTTAATGAAATAAAAATAGTAAAAGATTCAATTAAAACGATTTTAATGGCTTTTTGAAATCGAAATATCAATACATGTCAAGTTAAACTTTCAAATGAAGTGAAAACAGTTTTATTTTATAGCTGCAATGTATACCTGATTTATAAATTAAAATGTTCTAAAAAATATTAAAATGCAAGTAATACAAAAGAATCAAAGTTTATAGAACTTATTTTAAAACCTAGGTTTTCCATACGTTGAATAGGTTGATTAATTGAATATTCAAACTCTTTAAAAGCATTGGAACTACATACTTCGAACAAATATGTTTAGAAAACTTACTGAATTAGAAAACAACAAATAAAATTAACTTTCTAATGAAATTTATATATGCAAACTAGAATTCTATTTCCCGTAGTTCATAGAGTGTTTTAGTTTTCACTTTTATATTGAAAAATATTCTTTTTACTAAGTTGGAAAATTTGCAGCTACATTGTTTATTTATATTCTTTTTATTTTATAATGCATTAAAATAGAAAGTTTTCAGTATGAATAACAAGTATTTTTATTTATATTCATAACATTAAATAAATATAAAAAATTGGAGAATATAAAGACATGTTTGACTTGATTATCAATGTTGCCCGTAACATTTTCCTCATAAATTGTAGATTGATTTCTCACAATGAAGCGATTAGAAAAAAGAAACAAGTACATTAAGTTTGGTGATTGTTGGCGACGTGTTTTCGTGGCGATCGGTTGCTATTGCGCCGGCAGCTTTTCGCAGTTATCTTACGTTTATGAACCAGTCCGTTTTATCGGAGAGACATGTTTTCCTCGTAAATTTTCAAGTTTTGCGGCAGACGTCGAAGTTGTGGCGAACTTACGCGTGTAATCCTGCCGAGACACGTACAAACGTAAATTGGCAGAAAAATGCTCACTTCAACGCATAGCGATGACTTTGCAACTGCCGTTATCATCAACAAAGACTCTTGATTCGTCCGCCATCCTTATCCTTTTGAAATAAACAACAAGAAAATAGAGAAGAAGCGGAACGCTCGAAAAAATCACACTATTCGATGGAATTAATTCCTTCGTTTGGTGTCGCGTGAAATTGCACTTTCGACCAGTTTGGAGCTTTGCGTTTTATTGCACGTGTCTTTTTTTTAGGAAAATAACGCCGAATGGCGGCTGGTCCGAACGTAAATAGTTGATTTGGGTGGGACTCGCGATCGAGCAAACAACGAGCACACAACGTTACAATTGCCAGAAACATGGCGGCTTTACAGCCAACCTGAGCCAAAGCGACAAGAGGCTGCGTTGCTGCGGCAATCTGTCAAGGGTAACAGTCGTTACCACGTCACGCCAATCGCCATGACAGATGGCGCGCCGATATCCCGAGCAAACTTTCCGCAACTCATCACTCGAACGTCGCATTCTCTGACAGAGCCCGTGTACTTCGCGTATTCAATTACCATACGTCGTTCGGATCAATCGTTACGGTTTATTAAGAAAGTCCAGTAACTCTATTAGTTTAGTTTATGTGTTTGTCGCTTTTGTTCATTTATTTTGAAATATGAGGTTATGTAATTGTATACAGCTTATCGTTAATTACAATTTTTAATTACAACCGCAATATCAAATTTTCCTATTTTTTTGTACTGCTGTTTTGTACAAAATTTATAACAAATGTTGTTATAAATCAATGGTTTTACTGAATACTTGAAGTAAATTAATCCTTTATGTTTATATTCTACTTAGGTGAAAAATTGCAAAGTATATCGATTTGGCTTTTTCATTTTTCATTGTTATCAGAAGAAACATCGCTCAAAAGATAACAGAAAACAAAAACAATCATCAAAACGAACAAACATTACTTAGCTGCAATGCAACAGTGAAAATCAACCTGGTAATGAAATAAATAATTTGCTGTTTGTTGTTATAAATGAATGATATGGGGCGGAAAAGCAGGCTGTCGTAAATTATCTTTTCATTTGAATGAAAATTGAAGAAAAACAAAGCGCCGCGGCGAACGTTCGAAACAATTAGCCTGTTTTAATTGGGGGAGCGAATAATTACTGGTGAGATGGATGTAGCAAGTTGGCGATCGTGAATGTACCTCAATCGATCGGTTATTTGTATACTCATACGTTTTATTTTGAACATTGCAGAAGAGGTACTTTCCATAGAAGTTATTACATTATTCATTTCTAAAAAAAAACAAAACAATTATTTCTAAATATTATAGATGAAATTATGATAAAAAATCTCTATATGCTTATTGTAGAATAAAACATGTTCAGTGGCTAAACATCTTTCTCATAAGAAATTTATTAGCACATGATAAAACTCTCAAAACTTTGAGTTCCACATGTTTATATTTTACTGTCAACAATTTGATCAAATTAAAAAAAACATATTTTTGATTTTAATAAATTTTGACTTGAAAATTTGAGTCATGTAAAAAATATTGATTCAAAAAAGGATTAAAAAATAAGGGTTTTGTGAAGAATGGAATTCTCGTTCTATTTTATTATCGATTATTGCATTGGATACTAATTTTATTTTGTTGCATCTCGCATGATACGGTTAAATAATTTTTTATTGTATTTTGCACTATAAGCTCTACAATTTTCATGCCAAGTTTTTTGTACGTGGAGGTGCATGATCAATACTTCATCTGTTTTGATGAATAAGCATAGTTTATCATTACACCATTGCATACCTACCCTGCAAAAGTCACATACAACAGCATTATAAACTTGAATAAACCTTATTTAGATGAAAAAAGTAATAAAAAAGTGTCTAAATTATTTAGCGTTATAGAATCAACATCCATTTACAAGTCAGATTGCAAGAATAAAATTGAATTGTTATTGAGGTGTTGTGAATGATACCAAGCTTGAGCGATTCCCTCAATATTCTAGAGGCAAAATTGAAATCGCAATTGAAAACTCCCAGAGACAAGAATAAAAAAACGTTTATTTGGAATGTAACATGCGGAAGTAATTTTTTCAAAGAGATACATTTTTTATAATAACTTTTTTTATAGAAACGTACATTCATTGTCTAGAACTGGATGAAAAAAATCCTGTTGATTCTACTTTGTGGATTGGTAGAATACGATAACAAAATTGGTCATTTTGAATGAGGAATGGAATTGTACTTGACATTGATGTATGCGAGTCCGGTGGATTCAAGTCTATTTGGTTTGATTCGGCAAGATATTTTTTCAGTATATTTCACTTTTTCACGTGGTGAATAACATTACGATTTAACTCGAGGATATCTCTCGCGGCAGTTTGGTACTGCTTCCGTCAGTACGTATTATCAGGGACAATGAGGCGTTTAATGAGCTAGTGCTCGATCGCGTACGATTCTTGCGCACTAATTTGTACAGACAGGTCGTTGGCTCGGCCTTTGACACGACGCTGTCGCTAATTAAAATGCAGCCCGACGATCATCATTAACCGCGCATTTTTTTCGTCCTCACGCTTCCCACTCCGCGCGCCCTCTAATTAGTGTCCGACGAGCCATTGGCTACTTTAATTGGCAACGACCAAAAGCTCGCGTTGCTTTTTCCGATTGATACGCTATTGGCTTACGTATTTGCGACATCCTAATTTGTTATAACCACTGCGCGTGAGCTCTTTTGACATTTGCTAGCAATTTTTACTAAAACAATAGTCGAGAGTGGAGAAATTAATCGATACAAAATTAGAGAGGGCGCTTGTTTTGCGCAAACAGAGACACGACAGTTTTAAACATTAATACAAAATGTCAATTTTAAAACAAGAGAATATTTTGCAGACTTTTTAATAATATGCAATTATTTTAATAGATTTAAATTTAAATATATGATTGAAGTTTGGAGGTATGCATAATTTATTGTTCAAAATTATATTGTTGATAACATTTTCGACAATTTATAATGTTTTCACTTGTAGAAATAGAATGTTTAACGTTTTAATTTTTTAGTTCCTTTCTGAGCATATATTATTGTTGGATTTAAAGTGAAAAATATCTAAAAAATTGTTTTCAATATGAATTTTTTACTTTTTCTTTGAATTTGCTCATAATTAATGCAACATGAAAATTCTTGATTTTCAAAAGGTAATGAGTTGATGTTTGTAGAGTTTTAAAAATAAAAATTTTATAATTAATTTAAAAATTTTTATTTAGTCTGAAAATAGATGCCTGTTATTGAATAACTTGTGCATTTTGTAAAACTATATATAATTCATTAGTACCATTTAGTGCCGTTATATTTTTACCTATATTTTA
>JABFQD010000088.1:0-40801 GCA_022817045.1 Psix sp. ZL-2020
AATAAAAATAAAGCCTAAATAACAAAAATTGTTCCAACTATTTGCAACATTAATCATGACTATTTTTATTACAATGTATCTGAAAATGATGAGTAATAATTAAGGAACATGAGTAGTTAATTATTATCGTAAATCTTTAACTTAAGTGAAAGTTTTTTACATTTGATTTCTAATTTATTTGATAATTTTATTTATTTCCAAAAGTTTTTTGGTATTCATAATAATACTGTTATACGATTCTGTAGTTATCTAATAAGGAACTTTTAATCGTTCTTCATAAGAGTGAAATTATTTCTTAAATTCCATAGTTTAGAAAAATATATACATTTAAGCATTAATTTAAATCGTTTAACGCTAGTTTAACTCGAGAGTATACGTACGCGATGAAAAACGGAAAAGAAACGCGAAAGTCCTCGTTTGCATAAATGTCAATTCTTACAATCAAATTACATAATATCTAACGAGGGATCTGCGGTTAATTGTGGATTAATGTTCATCTGAATAGTATAAAGTATCACTTATCGACCTTTATAGAATTACTGAAACGCAAAGAAGGGAAAGTTATCGATATAGTTTCTCGATAGGGACAATGATGTATTCGACATCAGATAGACATTTGACCCGATTTAGACATCGACATTCATAAGATATGTAACGTGAGATGAACAAAATTTCCATATCTTGACGAAAAACAAAAGTGAACAATTGAACAATAATCGTGTAAATAATATTATATAATAATTGATACGACAAAAAATAACATTCTGACATCACAAAAGATGAAATATACCATTCTATTATTATTTTATAACAGACTGGATCAAAATCGAATAATTCATGCTTCTTATAATGTACCAACAAATTGCAGATTATATTGAATCTTTATTTACCGATATTGCAGATTTTTAAAATTAAATACGAAATGAGACAATAATGCATAAGTTGAATTTATATGTAAATCGTATAATATTTATCAACAAAACTTTAAGGAAACGAACATAACGTCTTTGAAAATAATAACATTAATAAATAATTCATACATAGAAATATTGCTTTTATTTGAAACGATATATATTCTGGAGTCAATCAACAAATATAATTTCAATTTATTGTTTATTTATTTTCTGCTAAAATATACTTCAGAGAAATTTCTAGTGATTCAGATTGATTTAAAATGTAACTTGCAATTCAAAGTTTACCTTTAGTGTAATTGCTTAGATATTCTTCTTTGAATTTAGAATGCGTTTTACTTCGAAGTATGGTTTTGATCCTGCATATATGGTGCATTAAACTATATGAACTCAACGGTCACGAATCTGAATTCTCAATAGAACTATTTGAATCATATTTTATAATTATTCGTTTACTTTATATTTATATGAAAGGCTTATGTGTCTAAAAAATTTTATTCTTATTTTTCCAATTGAATTTTGCATACATATTGACAGTATTATTACCAATTTCTAGCGCTTTAAACTTATCACTCATTTTCATTTCAACGATGTTTCTTTTATTTTTTGTTGAGAACTATCGTTTTTATTCAAGAATTTTACCAAAACTGTATTCAGAGCTTTTTTTGACTGCTGACTTCACATGAGTCGATTACTAGTACAATAAAGTATAGTAAAAATGGGATGGAATTGGTAGGATTTCAAAGATTATAGTGTTCGATCCGAATTTTTGATATATGATATATATTTAATGTATTATATGTATTAAAAAAGCTATGGGCCATGAAAAAATGTGTTCATTTAACAGGATTTGAATAAGAAATTAAAAGGGAAGAGTGAACATGGAAAAAGGAATTTAACATACTGAGAAAAAAATAAAGACAAAAGTTATCGCTTTTGCACAATAACCAAGGACAAAAACGCAGCACGGTAAAAATTAACGTTAAAAAGTGAATTTTTGTTGTGAAATCATTGCGAAAAAAAATTGAGTGATAAACAGGAATTTTATTGTATGTACAAGAATTTTTACCATGCTATGAAATCGTCCTTGGTTACCGTGCATAAACGGTAATTTTTGTCTGCATTTTTCTCTCAGTGTAAAAACACTGTATAAATGTTTTGTATGACAACATGAGTAAAGTTGGTCAATTTAAATATTAATTTAAAAAAGCGATTCTTTAAATATGACATGTAAAACAATTCTATGTACTCATATTAAAATTTTTGTAGGAGGTAATTTTTAAGTTGTGCTTTTCACATTCGAATTGGGAAAGATTATTAAGAAAAATCTAATGAGGGGAATCACTTGAAACTGTAACACTTTATATTTAGCATTGGACATTTTGGATTGATATAGTTTTCAATTCAAAGTTAAATACAAACTTTATGCAACAAGATTTTTTTATTTGTTTTTCTCTTTATAAAAATTACACAATTCGGACATTTAATTTTTGTCAGTTAAAAATTGTATTTTCAAACCTACACGGATTTGCATTCTAATTTCTGAGATATGTGATATTATCTATTTTGGTATTATTTCTTTTTCATTTTTTTATTTATTTTTTATTTATTTTAGTTAAGTTAAATCGGTATCAATCAATCCATAATTTCTCCTCAATTAGCTAATTTGACTGGTTTTATTATATATATCTGATAATGTTACTATTAATTGACGTTGAAAAATAACGTCTTAGTTTAACCTTAGGATGATATCATAACTTTTTTTTATATAATATTTTGAACAATTCGTTTTTCTTTTTTGAACAAATCCTATAGAAGCAACTGAAACAAAATATATGATATGTTTTAAAAGGTAAATATGATAGACTTCTAATACTTTTCTCAATTAATTAATTGGCTAAAGGTAGTTAATATTATTCATTAATAATTTATCAATTTTAATATTTAAAAAAGTTATTTTTAATGTCACACTTATCTCAGTTGACCCTAGAATTAGTTTATTATAAAGTTGATGGAGTCTTTTGCTTTTCTTCAACACTAATTTTTAACATTATTCAAAAATAATTTTTGCTTATTGAATTAACTCAATGGACTGTGACAGAATATGACTTTTATGAATGACAAATATGATAAAATATCTTAAGATAACCCAGCTCTTGCAAAGAAGCTCATATATAAATTGCCTTTTTTAGCAGTATCATCTAATAACCAAAATCACTTATCCTATCTTATAAGATATCACTTATCTTATTATTATATAAAAATAGAAGACAACAATTGAAAAAAAAATAAGGAAGAGTGAACTCCAAAGAAAATATCGATATTATTTAAAACTACGTCTCTTATGTAGATTACTGGTCCTGATAATGCTTAAATCTTATACTACACGAATATATATGTACTTAGTCACTGCACATATTATGACTCCAGGTAAAATGCCGGAACAGGTCAAACTTTCCCTGAATATTAATCTAACTAATTTAGCAGTCGATAATAAAGTTATTTTTGTATTCTAGCTATTGCATAAAGCCCGTCGTGAAAATAAATAACTTATATGAACATAAAAAATGCTTGAAATTTATGGCGCATGTAATGATCAATATTTTCATCTTTTTATAACCAGTTCTCATCCTCTGCGAATTATTAGTTCCCCAATAACGTATCTTCGTAATTGTGCCTTCACGGGGATCATTTTTTCAACCGAAAGAAACTCATTTCATTCGAAACGCGCAACTTTCTAGCCGCACAATTTTTCGGAACAAACAAATTCGTGATAATTTCCGTTCAAGTTTTCGTCAGCAAGAAAAACAGATCAATTTTATGAGTGATGGTATATATTTTTATAGATCTATAAAGTGTTTGATTTGCAGGTAAAGTCCAAATGAAATTCAACTGGGCTTAAATCTGGAGCAGTGGTTTATGACTTGTTCGCGAATCGCCGATACTGGTAAGATAAAGTTCATAGCCCCGAGGATGTTGCATAAATAATAACGAACCGAAGGTTTGTTAGTTCACGCGGTCATGATTGGCGAGCACGTGCAAGACGAGTTGTTATCGCCCAATACAGTTCGCGCGTATTCGAAAATGGTGGGCGACAAATCGTAATACCAGTTACTTTCTCTTTATCGACATAATTCAGAAAAACAGTCATTCGTTATTGTCTATAAATGATTTGTTTTTTTGCCTCATTTCCATTTGAACTATTTTCATAGTAGTATTGGTTAAGGTCTGATAAATTTTCCAAAAAATTATCAGACAACTATAATCATTTTCATGATGAGTATAGATATCGTAAATGAAATGATCATGTTTTTATTTTCTTAAGACGATAAAACTAGGATTGAATATGTTACAAAATGTTGTTTTTTACGCCCATGCAGATATACTCCGCTTTCGTATTTATATTTTATATAAACGAATTCGCTACAGCGAATATATATATTTGAAAATATGGGTTTTCAAATACGTACCGCGAGATCATAAAAAATTGCATGTAGAAATGCAGACCGACTAAATAGTTCTCAGAAATAACATAAAACGACACAAAAGAAATATAATTGTTACGTGATTGTATCAGACAATTGTTTTCAACAACAAGCTTATATTTTTGCAATAATTGCAATTTCTTTCTTAAATCCTAGTGATTAATGGAAAAAATCATACCGTATAATTGCTTTTCACAGATAAATATTTATACTTGAACAGACTTGCTAAAACTTAATGTCGAAACTTCTTGGATGTTGAAACTTGTTAGATTCGTATGCACAACCTTTAAGCAAAACACATACGAATGTTCTTCAAAGACAACAGTTAATGTCGTTTAGCTTATTCTTATCAAGGATAAATCGAAACCAACGACGTGATGTGTTGTATACAGTAGAATACGGCCAGTCAGGCAGACAAGTATTCTTTACGTTCCCTTTGTATCGAGCCCACTATGCGGGTGTACTGTATGGTACAGTAAGATTGAATCATCCGATTGACTTTTTACGATCAACAAGCGCTGCACATTGAATTTGATGAAAAATGCGATAACCAAATGCACTTTTATATAAATAAAAACGTGAAATATTGAAATAAACTAATGTTTCCGTAAATTTTAATCTTTTTTTCAAACAACAAAATTGTTGATTGTAATCTCCTCGCTGTAAATAAAATATTTAAAATTGTTCATATAAAAATGCTCTGTTACGTAAAGTGAAAATCTTATTGCGTATAGAAAACCTTTGTACGAATTTTTACTCAATTTATAAAAATAATAACGTACATGATATAAATTTTCATCTTTCTTAGTTAAAAAACTTGTTTCGCTTTTTATTAAAATACCAAGATGTTTCACAAAATATATTTATAATGTTAACTACGACACTATAAATGTCTGATATTTCCATGCTAATTTCTTTGTGTATGAAATAACTATGTCGATTTGTCATAATTGAATAAGAATTGCAAACGGAGACTGTTAATGCTCAGTAACAAATGTTCACTCGTTTTTATCTTATCGCATTTTCAAAATGTATGCTGTTACCTTGGTCTTCGATGTAACAAAGTCAGTGGGGAAGTAAGGAACACGTTTTTGCAATGCAGAGGAGCAGTCCGTTTTCTCATCAAGCAGCCATATAAATATCTCAATAATCAGTCAAGTGCAACGCTAATAACTGCACTTGCGGCAAATGAGAGTCTATGAGAAATGTTTTCATCGTAATGACAGTAATATGACACTAAGATCGATATTTATTGTTCAGAAATAGAACGTAATAATTCAATGCTTTGAGTTTCAGTGCAACGAAATTCAATTACTATCTGGCAACACCAATTAAGATCAGAAAATATTAAGGTGTAAAGAAAAAATGTATCGTGTAATAAGAGCTGATCTCAGTTATGCAATATGTTAAATTTTGTAACGTTTAAATGATATAAAACTGGTGTCAAATGATACTCAATGTAATACATAATGTCTCGAAACGAATAATCAAAAATTGTATCTTTGTTGTATTATCTTTGTTGTCTCAGCAGTCAGAACTGTGCTCTGTGTCTTATTTTGCGAATTATATCAAATTTAGTCTGATAAGTATTTGTAGAAGATGTTGTTATCATAACAATTATATAAAACTGTGAGAAATAAAATAGAAGCTGATAAAAAATGTGATTAAAAATTTATAAATATGCAATGAAAATGAATATCTATTTTGAATATCTGGAAACGAGGTTAATTTTTCCGAAAAAAGCTTATAATGCGAATAATCTCATCAACTAGATTCATATATTCATATAAAAAAGTCATGACATATGCCCAAACTGCATGTTTGAAACTTTCAAGACGCATTACAGTCACAAAAACAAATGAACGTTGAGTCGTTCATTTGTCTTCTGACACTGAATAGTCGTGTATAAAATCGTAAAAATAAAAGCCAACTAATTATGTTTCAGTTTCTCTGCAAGGCCGCGGCGTTATCAAATTAGCACAGGTAATTTGGTTCAAAACGATGTACGTCGAAGTTGGTTAGGCGGCAAATAAAGTTATTGATTCTAGTATTAATAGAGACTGATTTCTATTTCGATCTGAATTTACGAACTTTGCCAATCGCAGTAAGATCTTTATGCTGATAAAAGTTGATAGGATGAGACAATCTTAACGGGTATTGATTGGTCTAAGAGGGAGGGGTTTGAATATGGTATAATAGATCCTTATATATATTTCAGATGAAGCTGAACCAACTGAATGGAATTGATAGCAGAAAACAAAAAGATAATGCTGAAACTAATCTCGCAGAAACTCAACATACGATCAAAAAAATAAACTATTTTACAATACAACATTTGCATGTGCCGTTTACAACTAATCACCTAACAAACAACCCAAAGATATTTAAATTAAAGCTGCGCAATTTACTTTTCTACACGATGCCAGCAGTAAATTTTGTTCGGGCCACGGTCTGTTTATATTTGTTTGATTATGCAATATACAAGAATTTCAACTACATTTAGTACATTTAGATGATATCAAACAACAATTGAATAAATTAAGCTACTACGTTTTTGGCTATTGGAAAATGACGTGGCAATTTTAAATCAAATGCGTATTTTAAATATCGAGAGAGAAATTAAATCATTCTATTTCTGTTATACAGTTTATGTTTGAAAAAGATTGAATCCACTTTTACACCTTCATTTTTATTATTTCAAGAGAAAAGTTTGATAATTATACATGATAAATCAGAAATTTTAGTATTAGAAGAAACTCTCTGAAAAATTCTTTGAATGTTCCTCAAAATTGAGATGTCTGAGAAAGTAGAAATTCATGTTTAATTAATCGCATACAAACGTTGTGAGTTTACGTCGTTATCGAACTTTTATTGCAGGGAGGATCTGACTTCTTAGATGGATTTAGGGGCTCACAAATCTTTGCAACAAAGGAGTGTGATTCGGTTACCGATATATCGATGACCTAACTCGTTTTGTAGCAAACTAAGACAGACGAGTAGGAAAGATAAGGTATAAAAGGGGATAGGATGAATTTAAGATCGTGAAAATACCGAGACCTTGAAGACCATTGGCATTGCATTCGATGGGATCGAGGTCACGCATTTAGACTCTGAAACTCATTTGTAACCGTTTGCTATCCGAAGGGAAGTTAATTGCGTTTCAGGGTAGTTGTATTTTAAACGAAGTAAACCACAACTTTTGTCCTGAAGATAATTCACACTGTAAAATGAAAAAGTCGAACTAACGTGTTTAAATTGACTTTATATATTATGTAGATATGAAAATGTTTTGACTCAAGTCATAAGCCGATTCTTATTTTTGTAAGAAAGATTGTCAACCATGAAAATAAAAGAAACATTTGAATTTCTAATCAATTATTTAAAAAAAATTTTTAGTCTAAAGAAACTAGTAATTATTGCTTAGAATTGTAATATTGAATCGTCGTAAAACTTTCTAATTCGTTAGTTGATCCAAAGTCAACTATCAGTGATCACGCACAATAAAATATTTGTTAGAAAAAAACTTGTTTTATCTTTTTAAAGATTTAAGAATCCAAGAAGAAAGTTAAAATAACAAGCAGTTCATCGATCGCGAACGTGAAACTATTTGGTTTGATGATAAAGATCAGTATCATTTCAAAGCGGAATAAAAATTAACACAAAAATTAACAAGTGATAATCTGGCTGAACTTTTTTACTTGTTGGTGGTGTTAAATATTTATTCAGTGCATTTTTTTTTGAAAACTTTAACGTTAAAAATGTTGACTATAATTTGAAATTAACAAATTTAACATAAATGTTCAGTGGTAAAATAAAAAATATATTTAAAGTATGTTCTTATATCAAATTTATCACTGAAAATACTTTTGCAAGTTAAATGGAAAAAATTAATCCTAATAATACACCTTAAAAACATATATGTATAACTGATAACATCTTTATTTGTTTAATAAAGATGCAAAACAAGCTCAACTCTATACTTTAGCACTTTATACTGATAACATAACATGTATTACGATTAAAATTTCTTGGATTGCATAATTTCCAACAGGCGGAGGCATCGAGTACAATGTGGTATTTCAATGCCATCTGATGGGGTATTTTCCTCTACATCATTAAACTCACTGACAATTGTTCTTTTTATATCCATTTAACAACGTTCAAATTTCGTCATAGTACACGTAAATATATAACACTTTTATGTTTTTTAGTATGACATAATTACTAATAACAAATCTGTACAAAACCAAAATCAACAATAAACATTTTCTTCAAACAGAATTTCTCCTATCACGACAAATTTATAACTCAAACCCCAAAACATAAATTACAAGTGTAAAAAGTCTCGGCGTTTACACCTTGTAACCTATACTTATTGTTGAAAACACGCGATTTGATTTTTTCAGTCGTCTCTAAACCTCGAACTTTATGATTCTCGTTTGTAGAAACAACCATTGTAGATCGCTACCAAAAAATGTGTTGCAATGCAAATCATTAAAGTTTAACGATCGTGATTGTAAGTGAAATAAATCGTTAACCCCAAGGTAAATGAGTTGGACCTTGCTGGACATTTGCATGTAGTTTCATAGGTGTAATGGTCGTGCTACTCGAGAAGAGTATTTTCACGCGTATTTTTGTGTGAGAATTGATGAGACTCACATAGCCATACGTTTCCGCGAGGCGCGGTGTGCAGAAGATTGAGGTGAAGGTTGAAATCGAGTCCGGCGAGGTCTTGACGCAAGTGGGTACTGTCCATTCCGAGCGCCCTTTCCGGCAACAAGAAAAGATGGTCGCTGCCTTCTGCGGGCCCAAGGTTCCGAGGTACCCCGAGCCCGAGAGGCCCCGATCGAGCCGCTAACATCCTCGAGATCCAGTTGTTCTCCACGATCGCGACGCCAAACACATAATCCAAAAGCTATTTAACTCCTTTGTATTTTAAATACAGTCACTACACAAACGAACCTTTGTCAATAACAGCTGATACGAGCTGGAAACGTATACTTTCTCGGCTACACACTCTGCACTGTTATGAAAAAGTGATATAGCAATTGATTTATATCTGACGATTTAATTTGCGCACTCGATTTGTTTATTCGGTTGAAGTGGATTGGAGAAATGTTTGTATGTAGTCTATCACTTTTCGCGACGAATTTATTTTTACATGTGAATATGAAAAAAGTCATTTAATCAGCGATCGATTACTTATTAAGAAGGTGTATAAGTTGACGGAGCCAACATCGGCAGCTTTAAATGTGAGCAAAGGTCACAAGTCACGTGAAGTTTAACCCATTAAGTGGGTTGTTTTCTTCGAGATTGCGCGTTGTTAGCATATGGGGCCATTGTGTTTTAAATTAGAAACGTATGCAGAATTAATTCGTGGCTTTTCAAAGCATCGGATCAGATTGTGTGCATTAGCAGTTGTGATTAGAAAACGCAGAAATCTTATCACTGGATTTACATTTACAATCAGATTTATATTTTTAGACACCACCTTAATTATATGTCAAATCATTTATCTCGAAGACTCATCGACGAGTTTCTCCTGCTTAATCTCGCGATGCTCTCGTTGATCACTTCTGCCAACTCTAATTGTCATCGTGCAAAACTTTTATGTAATCATTACGAAAACATTGTGACAAACAGCAAAATTGGCCTCACGCTTGCTGCATGTAAAAACCACGTTTAATTAAACTTTTCGACCATTTGAAGCGAAGGTTTTTTTTCACAGCTAATTCAATGCGCAATCTATCAACTATTTTTTTCTTTTCTACAGCAGATTGAAATTAATGTACTGCAGAAGTTACACAGGAAGTCAAAGGGTTAATTCAATTGCCGTTGATCAGTGCTATTTATGATCCATCCTTTCTTCGCTTTCGCTGCAGTAGAAAATGCACAGCCATAGATATTGCAAATGATAAAGCGCGTCGCTTCACACATTCAACATTTCGTCATTGCGGAGATGATGTTTAGATGTGCGTCAAACCTTCATTCCCATTTAACGAAAGTGGCATTGAATAATTGAATAATTTGCTGCCTCCCTCGCATGGCAATGATCCATGCGACATTCGCAATGTTACAACTCTGACTCATCTTCGGTCAGTCAACTTATTTCATTGACTTATTCTGATCTTCAATTTATTAATTGCTGATTTTGATCACGTATTAAGTACAGTAGCATTTGTTTATGAATTATTCTCTCAACTGTAATCGAAAATTAATATGCTTCGTGTATGCAACAAGATGAAACAAGGCTTGAATACATATTGTAATACTGTGAGAAACGAGCGCAAATTGGTTGCGTAGAGATTATAACGAAGATTAGACAAAAGCAAGTGAGTGATATCTTTATAAAGAATTGCGTTTGAGTGATAGGTTATGTTTATCATTCATTAAGAAGACCAATTTTGAAAAATTAGCTGCACAATGCTTCGATGCTAATGCACACGATGAATCAGTCATTTTCATCTTTAATACTTCATTTTTATCATCTGTCTATAACCAACACATTATCTTCTATGCCATAGTATTCTAATGATATCATGCTTGTGAGTTTTTTTTATCTGTTAGAATCGCTTTATATGATTAGTCATAGTTATATTTGTTATTTCACGTTTGTATTCATGTCGACGTAATAATTTTCGGTATCTAAAATGTTACTTTTATTCTATAATGCAGCCACTTCACAATATATTACACCTCGAAAACTGTCTGATTGTCTTGATTTAACCTTAATAGCACGAATTACTAACATTGCATCAATGAATATTGATTCACATTTAATATAATTTTAAATGATCCGGAGCACTACTAATACAGCGTAATCATAGACTTTATCGTGTTTAATGTGAAATGAAAATCCAGCTTTATTCCAAATGACAGTTCTAAATAGCTTCTATTACTGTAATTTGGAAAGTACAGCAGTGTACAGTTAACTTAAACTGTCTCAGAATGTCAGAAAAAGACGAAAGAAATGTATGCTCGCCAAAAAGAAGCGACGAATAAGTGATTTTTTTCCACGTCATTCAATCGCATTTCGAATCGCAATATTACTCACAAACACGTGAAGGCAGGCGAGCACTACATCTTACAGAAGAAATTAAATCTAAACTCATTCAGTTGATCGTCATCAATTAACATCAAGTTGATTTTATTGGACGTGAAAATTCTAACTTATCATTTGCCTTTCAACGTTATCTTGTTGACAAGTGTTTTTCAATATAAACAAAATAGCGATTCACGTCGTGGGAGTAAAAAGCATGACGATACATCGGCCGATTTGAATTCCAACGCTGCGATTGGTGTCACATACGAGCCGACAAATAGTTGCAATAAAAGAATCATCGCATCCACTTCAACCGTTATGAATTCCAAGGATGATAATTACTGAACGGATTGATGTGCCGGTTGCCGCGCCGGATATAATTGTGTGACTAAAAAGTAACGTCTCCAGTGTACACTAATCGACACGTGACCTCTTCAATCGCGATTTGAAACGTGTTCAATATTGAGGGAAAACATAAACGCGTGAATAAAACTCAAGCGCGAATGGTAGCGTGCTTGTCGAGCGAGCGGCGCGTGTCTCTCGTGGAAGCTCGACGCGGACTAACCAAACGAGCCTGTCTGCGCGCCCGCGTGGTCCGCCAATGCTCGCCGAGTATCTCCGCAACTACGCTAGCGGCGACGGTGCCAGATACAACAATAGCACACGCGACTTCTTACGCGTTTTATCTCCAAATGATGATCAACATTTCTCGAATTTAGAGAAGTTTTGTTAAATTAATTCATTTTATATTTTATTCTACGAATTGTATTTTTTTTATGAGACAACCTTTTTTTACCTTTTTAGTAATTCCTCTTGTAAATTCTCTCAAAAATGATATTTTACGGTAAACAAAATTATTAATAAAAATAAATATTTGTTCAAAATCTTCAACATTAAAATTAAATTTTAAACTTATTCTAAATTAACGATATTAGAATATGTCTTTCATTAAAAATTGATCATATAAACAAAAAAGGCATTTACAAAGACAAGGAAAGTGTTTTAAGTAATTTCACTTAAATGATCTAAACAATTACCATCAGTTTCACTAGCATTTAAAGGACTGATGACTCTCAATTTCAAGTTCATGGCAATTGGATTTGTCACGTTTTTTCGTTTGCGGGTGAAAAACCTGAAAGCCAAGAGGTTTCTTCGTTTCTTTCAGTTGGGATATTCAATAGAAGTAGGTCAATATACTTATTGCAAGTATTTATTCGAAACAAATTTTTTTATAAATAAAGGGAGACAAACCAACTAAAAATGAGAAATAAAAAAATATTTTACCTAAGACTTGAACATTATTTATCTTAAGTCATTTTTAGCGTAGATTTAGATAACGGATTACATTTTTATATCTTTTTTATCTGAGATTTAAATTCAAAACGAGATTAGAATAGTTACCGGAAGTGATGAACAAATTTAAAACTCAATAATATTACTTATTCTTATAAAATATATTATTACCTATATAAAAACATTATATAATTTTTCTAATCTGTTTTGAATATGACCAATTTCTGGGTGGAAAAAGAAATTAGGTCTAAAATAAGGTGCAAATCAGACTTCCTTAGTATATCATTCTACAATCACGTTATGAATCCTGAACATCGGTTCAGGCATAATTACAAAGTCTGGTCAGTGGTGCATGCAACGCCTTGATTAGGATGTAGAGTATTATATTAAACTGACCGGAAATCAAATACTGAAATCCCTATGAGAAAAATCAAGTAGGTCTAGGATAAGGAACAGATTAGACAAACTTACTTTTAAGTCTCAGGCATAATCCAGTCAACGTCAAGAATTCGCAACACCAAGTTTTGCATAATTACAAGGTCTGAACAGAACTCTATATAGAGCTCCATTCAAAAGTTACAATCAATTGACCTTATCAGACTTTTTGTTCCGTATTTAATTGTTCTATACTAAAAATCTTTATATTTAAAATTAAATCAAATATGCGATACATATTTTTTTCTGTCGACTCTTTTGTACGATATTTGTTTTATATAATTGTTTTTCAAGTTTTATTTCTTCAATTTGGCCAATGAATGATTTGAAACAAATTTTTTTCAAGCTCAATACTCCAAAGAATATGGAGGATTAGATGTTTGATTAGTCATAAAAAAATTCAGTTTGTGATAAAAAAATAACATAGCTGTACAAATAATTCCTCATAGTTAAAATCCATTTAGTTTTAGTTACTTTGAAAGTCAATAAAAATGGATATCATTTAAATTTGAAATTCCCATGAAAATTGGAATGCAGTCGAGGTAGTTATGAATTTTGTGATCAAATAAGTCAAATTAATTTTTCAAGTTACCTTAATATCACATCATATATTTCAAGGATTTATTTTATAGAAGGAACCGAAACGACGGTTCGTCGGAGAACGGTAGATGATGGGATTGATAAAAGTTTATTGCGTCATCAATTTTGATAGATATCAACAGAGAGAGTTGCATGTTAGTTTCTTGCGTGAATGTATTACTTTTGCGACGAAAACTTGACAGTCATTGGAAAATAGAAAAAGTATAGTTTCGCCTGAAATGTTTGCTATTGAAAAATTTATTTATTGATTAATTGCGTCATTTAAATTTGATATAAAATATGAAAAGTTTAGATATAAGTAATCTGATATTTTATTGATTTATTGATTAATTAAAAAAATAACATAAATAATTGAAAGGTGTAATTTTAAAATTAATGACCTGTTTTTAACTGATTCCTGGTGGTTTTAACGAATACGCCTAATAAAAAAGTGAAATTACTATCTTTATAGCCCTTAAAAAGTGTTTTTAACAAAGTCTTTACTTATTCAAATACAGAACGTTCTGACAAAAGTTCACTGAACTATATTTTTTTTAATAAAAAATGTAATTATATTTTTAATAAGGAAAACATAAATCTGTTATAATATTTCTATTTTATCACAATTTCATAATTCAAGTATTAAACAATCAACATAATTTATTCATTTTTTTATATTTTTTGCATCGAGTTATTTCTCATTTTAACGTAAAAATGAATAAAATTGTTTAAGAAATACGTTAAAACATGAAAAAGCTTGCAAACGTCATAAATGAATTTCATCATGAATAGATGAAAATAGAACATGTATGATGCCATGTGATTCAATATATAGTTTCGACAATGAATGAAATAACACGAATATACGGATTTACATAATCGTCTATAAAAAGACGCAATTTCTACAAAACTCGGCAGAATTGTATGCATTACGTTGAAATATAATTTCCACGCGTTGAATGCGTTCATAATATATATGTGTCAATATTACATATAATAAATATACATTTAGAAGTTAAACTACATAATTTTTCAATTTTTTGGAATGTTAACATATAATTCTATGGTTGACGTTTTGAATATACACTTTTTAGTTCAAGATCAAGTTTGAAAAAATAATAATGATCTCAATATCTTTTATTAGGATCATCTTAAAACATATAAATGTAACATGATAATAGGAATCTTAACAAAAATATAAAAAAACAACATTATTTTTAACATAACGAGCAGAAGTTGCGAAAATCTTGTACACTAATCTTTATTAACAATTCTACCGTACAAATCTGGGATTGCTCACTAGGAGAAAATAGCATGAATTCATGATCTGCAACAATACGAATAATCAGTCTAAGAATTAATTTGAGGCTGTTTGGAAATCTCCTGAGAAGATACAAAATTTCAAATCCTAGACTAGTTCCGCATTATCATAAAAAGATAAAAAACCTAAATATAACAATTTTTATCTTAAAACCAAAACTTTGTTCTTAACACCAAATTAACACAGTTGGTGTTAAGTTAAAAATCAGATAAAACTATAGCCAATTAAAAACATTTAGAACTGTGTTGATACAACTTTGATTATTTGTTGTCAATTGTATTTACGATAATGGCAACTTTTTAACC
The DNA here is from genome assembly GCA_022817045.1 of Psix sp. ZL-2020. Lineage (NCBI taxonomy): Eukaryota > Metazoa > Arthropoda > Insecta > Hymenoptera > Scelionidae > Psix > Psix sp. ZL-2020. Next base: position 15,372 of record JABFQD010000088.1, read on the forward strand.
TAAAAACAGCGCGAAATTTAACTAATGAACGAGAGAAGTCTGTTTCTACAACTCACAACAGGCGTGTCACTTTTTAATCATTCCATGCTTTTCGTTTATTGTTCGTCTGGTGAGCAATCAATTTATTATCTCTTTCACCGCTTTCCGCGGTAGCGTTTCTGTGAAAGTATAAAAGTTTGCAGCATGAAATTGCGAAAAAATAAAGCCGGCCAGTGTGAGTCGTAAATTAAAGGAAAAAAGTTTTATTTCAATGAAAGCGGATTAAATGGACCCGTAGTTCGATTCAAATGAGCATTTTTCATTGAATAGTGTTTAGGAATAGGTTATCAAAACAGCGCTGTTTCTGCAGATTTCGTGTTTTTACTCTCGCAGTTAACTTCATTCGGAATCCAGGCTATTTGTAAACTCTGATAATTTGCGGCGATAGTGTACGTTTCTCAGAATATTATATTGTATCATAAGAGAATATCGGACATGCAATCAGTATTACTAACATGATGAATGCAAAACTTTGCACCGTTGCAGGTCCGTCGTGCCGGCCAATAATTTAATGCAATGTTCCTGGATTCATAAATTTGTGCATAACTTCTAAGATGTGCTAATCATCTAAAATGCTGAATTGGCTTGAATCTAAATAAATAACATTTCATTATTTTCCAAAAAACGCAATTCAATTACATGGAATTTTGATAATCAGAATATCTTGGCTTCTAAATAGATTACGTCATCTATGATAGCCTTGATTGGCTAGCAAAAATACTAAATATCTACAATCTTTGACCGAAAGTTCCTGAAATGGGAATTAAGAAAACCAGATGAATCTTGTTATACACATCATGGATATCGGCGATTCGGTTTAACTCATACTGTTACAAGATCCGTTTAAAACGGTTCAAACTCGAATGCCATGTGTTGAAAAAGTAGCGCGCTTCTTCTTCACCGTACACGCAAACAAGTCGCTAACTTCTATCACTATATCGGCATTATAGCTCACTGAATGTTTCCATTATTGTTCAAATTCCCACCGAAATCAATCGACTGCAATAATCTCGGTAACTTTTGCGCAATCAAAATCTAAATACCAATTAGAAGAAAACGAATTACAATCGAATTCCTTGAGATGTTTCATCAGATGAGAATCTTTGATTTCGTGTTGGAAATCGCGAAAAAGCTTCGATCGGTTTCTCTGGTGCTGACCCGGTGATATTTATGGACAAAAGATTTGCAATTGCCGGAACAAACTATTCATTAATGAATTCAATGGCACATACGTAACCTATGAGAAATGTACGTAACTGACGACGAACAATGCCGATCTCTCTTCAAGTCTCTGGTGACGAGATGGTTGCCGACATTTGCGCGATATATGTAGCTAAGGCGGAGCGGGTGACTCACGAGCAGCGAAAAGGCTCGCAGACGAACTCTCTAGGGACGAACCCGTTAGCTGACGTGTGCGTGCCAATAAGCGCTGCGCGGCAATTCGTACACACGCACGAGTGCGCTCGACATGTCCGGAATAATGCTGACCCAAAACGAACCTTCGGATTCTTTGCTTATTTATCATAAATAAGGCCACGAGCAATTGCGCGATGAATTATTCACTCATTTTACTCGAGAGTTTAGCCTAATCTTTTCGAATTGCGCCGACCAGATGATTTATGCGCACGGAATTAAACGCTGTTTAGACACGTTGATTTTGACAGATTGATGACAGGTCTGCTGGATTTGTTGGTGCTTGAGGATTTAGATAATTTGTCTTGCTTGTTAGTTGGAGAGAAATTGGATTTAGTTTTGCTTCGAAAAAATATGCTCAGTTATTTAAAACTGAATATACAAATAAGATTTCAGTTGCATGTACGTTATGGTGAAACGACATTTATTCATGTATTTACATTTTTTACGCATTTGCTCTTTTCTTGTTTTTCTCGTTTCATTTTTCAAATTTCCTGTGTAATTAAAATTTTTCTTTCGCTACTCTATATATCAATGTTGAGAATAACCATTGCACACGATATTATAATACGATGAATTAGATTGTAAACCGAAGTACATGTGTTATGAAATAAATACATAGCATGAATACAGTATGAATATTATCGGAAAAATTGTACATGCTTATTCTTTTATACACGAGATATATAAAAGAAATTTATCGCATGAATATGAAAACATTTAAAATTATATATTTTATTTAATATTTTTTTCTGAAATTTTATAACACGAGAAATAACAATCATACGGATCTGAATACAAGGAAATTTTGAAATTGGAACAGTACACTTTCTACTAATAATTGAAAAACTATTCCTATCGTTAACCTCCAGACAAATATATATGATATTTATACACTCGATGTGAAATTTCACATTCAAAAAAAGTTGTTCTATAATAACTTGTAATCAAATCAAATACACTTTGTAAAATCATTATTCTTATCATTTTAATAATACTTGAAATATACTAATCTTCATTTGGATAAATCTAATTGAATTTTCCGTCAGTATTTCATACAATTGAAAATAAAATAAATTGGAAAATAATTAGAACAACTCAGTAAAATAATTGTGAAATGAAAAACATACATCTGTAAAAAGCAAACTTCACCAATCATTAATCTAAACTTTGTCAGAGCCAAAGTTTCACTTTTGCGAGTAATTAAATACTCAATTTTCGTGCTACAGCCAGCAGTTTGATCTGTTTAAATAACTGTCACTTCCAGAGTAGATCTGTTTGGATCATAAATAGAAAGTTTTTTTTCATTCGTTTACAGCAGACACTTTGGAGTCACTTATTACTGTTAAAACGATCGTAGCGGTTTTCTACAATCGAGTATACACTGAACGTTTACTTCCGACAAGAACAGTACATCGCTTTGAAAGCACCAAGGCGTTAGAAGAAAGTCCTAAACATGTACAATAAAATGGTTACATTGTAATTACAGAAAATTCATTCTATTAAAAAAACGGTCTTTTTCGATTGACTTGTTTTCCCGAGGAACGCGTAAAAGATATTTTATGATTGCGGAAGAGTATACCGAGCAATCTCTCTAGGGTAAAAAGTTTGTTTATGAAAAAATTGATTACAAAAAGAGAAGCTAAATTAAATTCAGTTGCCTGATATAAAGACGAAAGTAACATATTTTTTTGATCTAAGAAAGGGGGTTATTCGGATACAAAATGACTGGCTCCCAAAAAAGAAACGATTCCTGTTGGCACACATTTTTTGTCATTGGCGCGCCGTCACGCTCAGGACTTTGGCGTTTGAGCTGTGCACACAAATTTTCACGGGCTCGCGCACGTACGACAAGGTCGAGACTCTCGAGGAACTTGGACGTGAGGGCATTTGCATAGATCATGACACGCGACGCGTGCAAGAGACACGCGATGCCGCTACTTTCTCCGCTTGAAACAGGCCCGTGGCGAATCGCGCGTTTTAGGCTCGTTCCGAAGATAAAGGATAATGGCAATGAGAAATTAACGCCTCTCACGACCTACATTGTTCCAGGCGCAAGAATAATTGCTTTCGTTTATTTTTGTTTATCCGACGCATCTCTCAGGCTAATTTACTCGGGATGAAACAAAGAATTTTGCCGAGTCACTGCGCAAAATTGGATACGTTGGCGTGCAATGCAAGTTCGATTGAATTTCTTTTTCGCGATTTTTGCGTGGTTTCAATAACGCGTGAATATCAAGTTGACCTCAAATGAAGTAATTTCTTTTCATTGTAACGCTTCTTCGTCGCTTGATAGTGGCACAACATTTTACGACACTTACACTGATTTTGAATCCGTGCTAAAAATTCTCTGAAGTACAAGTCATGAAACTTTATTTAAAGAATGCTATGTGATTATGGCTAAGAGTTTGAAACTGTTGTTATATACTATGATGCAAGTATGTTAATTCTGTATTGTACCTGTTTTTCATATCAACATATATCACTTCTGGGTTTCGTAATATTGTAACAGAAATTCGTCAACGGCTTCACTGTTTTTTGTTCTAAACAGTGAAGTTGCAATGTGTCGCGATAAAAACTTCGGTAAAATAGATTCCGCCATTAGTGCATGTTTTGTTACGTAAAATGGATCATGGCTGAAGCGTGAATTTGAAATAGAAACGCAGTAACTATTGAGTGCTTAAATTGTTTACTTATCTACTTTCCGGACAATCTTAGTTGCACATTAAATTGCAGACACATTTCATGACTTCGGGGAAAAGTTGTAAATAAATGAGTGACATTATTTGTTTTACGGTCGAACTCTGTCAACTCAACTTGCATGCACAATATTTAAATCAGTACTCAAATTACAAATTTTATTTTATCATTTGTTGACTGAAAATGTTATTGTACAAATTGTTTTTCAGACTACACTAATAAAAGCCTAAAAGTTTCACTTGTTCTATGCAGGTTTCTATTAAATACAAGTAAAACACAGACTTTTGATTAACATACATAGTTTTGTTAATATAGGTTTTTTTTGTCGATGCATTAAAGAAAGTTCACTCTACGGAACCAGACATTTCATCCGGCGGGGTCAGAAAAATACTCCCATGTAAACATGCAAATGAACGTAATGGACTCGTAAACAATAGAATGTCAAGCACTTCTTACTCCGAACGAAGATCAGTCGTTTGACGGATCGTTTATTACACGTCAATCGTTAAGGCGCGTTATATCACAACAAGCTCGCTTGCGGCAAGCTTGCGAATTGACTTCCTGTTGCACCTGTATACCTTTGTGAACCGTAACATCGTAATAGTTGCAGCAATTCGCTTTACGGACTAATGGGTTGGGCCTTGTCATCATAATATCGATTGCCAATTTTTCACTATTATTTGACACTGGCCAAGACACTTGTTTCACCAAAAAACTTCTATGTATTCAAACGTTCAGAAATTAGTTTTATTCAAAGAAACTAACCAGTTGATTTTATATCGTAATATTCATTAGATTTCAGTTCCATTCTACTTTTAATTTGATTGAACAAAAAGTTCCTTTTCACTACGCAAATTAATTCCAAAAGATATTACCAGTAGGAAATTGTTATTAAGACCGAGTTCAATTAAAATACAGAAGTACTCAAAATACTTGACGCGCACAACCTATAATTTTCATTACATTTTTGTATTCTAAAAAGATACTTTCCCACAATTACTGTGTTACATGTCTAGTTTATTACGCACCTTGTTGTGCTCTATTATCCAAGACTTTAAATGTAAACCTCACAAACTAAATATTTTTGCGATTTTAATGCTTGAACACTACAAGAAAAAGTCACATAATTTGTAAGACTTACACCGCATGGATGTAATTTTTTAAATGAAATTTCTACATCCATTTGTAATGAATACAAAATTAAAACATTTAAATACTTTTTCTTACTTTTTCCAGCACGAATTTTTATCACAGTAAAAAGGACGTCATTAAGGCGTAGTCTTCAGGGACAACGTCCTTATGGCATATCGACCTCCTACGTTGGACATCGTTGCCCTGGCAACACGAACAGCCACTTCTTTTTGCATATGAGACACTACTAAGATCCCACAAATTGTTGTCCGACACCGACAAGGATGATTTCGTAGCCCTTAATTAGCTTAGTAACAACTACGCCCGTTGGAGTGCTGCATCATAGCTTTTCTTTTTTTTTCATCCGCAAAGTGTGACCGAAGATCTCTTGAGAAAATAAAGCTTCACTTGCAGAAAACATTTAGTAAAACTTTTTCAAGTAAAATTCAATAAAAAGACAGAAACATATAATCAACAAAATTAGTTTTGTTTTCACGGTTATACAGCAGATACATTCAAAAAAGAACGCACAAAAACCATAAGAAATAGTTTCAAAAATTGTGTCATAAAATAAAAATATATCTGAACGACAGATGAGAACAATAGTTTCATTAAAGATTCATCGAAATTACAAATCTGATCTCATAAATCCTGCAGCGAGGCGTGCGACGCATTTGTAAATAAACTGAACTGCCACATAAAATACTAACCACGCCTATCGCGCGGAACAATCATGCTTCGCAAGTGAATCGTAAAATTATCTCCATGTATGATCGTCGTTATGACCTATTTTTAGTGAAATCGCAAAACTGTGGGGAAACATCGCGATTTTCGTTTTCCGCGTCGATTTGCTCACGAGAGCAAATACACCGCGTGCTATGCGATTAAAAACCAATCTTGTCGTAAGCTCAGCCCACAAACTGCGACGAGATAACCATCTAAGATAACGTATGATCGGATGCAATTTTTGTCCACAACTTGTAGTCTTAAGCGATTCATCTTGGTATTGATTAAAGAGTAATTATCCTGTTTCGAATATAACGTTTTAAGTCCTGAACAACATAGTGAGCTGCGTATGAAATGTGTAAACACGAGAAAGTTAGTCTCTTCGAGTAGCGGTCTAATTAAGGAAATGTCTTATAAATAATGCTACAAAACTCTTTCCTAGTACTTTGCATTTTACGACAGAATCGAAGTGCTATGGATAGAAATGATTTATTAGGTTCTTGGCAAGTTATATGCCGAGTAAGAGTATCTAAATACACGCAACGCTTGAAAGGATTTTAGCATTCGTTCGAAAAAACAGATTGGGGACTTAGTCGCTATCTGGGTCAATCGATTAATGTACAGGGACTTAAACAAATATGTATGTCTAATTTGCTTCACACTTAAGATGATCCGCAGCGAATCAAACTTGTGTGTTATTTAAATAACTTGCGATGTTTGAAAGTGATATAGATCAGACAGAATGCAACATAAAATAAAGAATTAACTGAAAAGCGAAAAATCAAGCTTTGAATGTAAGCTAATTTGTGTAATTAATTTCTATGGATTTAAAAAACTGACACACTGAAATTTACTTGACAGTAATGTTGTTAAGTAATTTTTATTATATGTTGCATGCAGTTGTGTAATGAATATGTAATCAATTATGAACTAATTACAGTTTTTAAAAACTGTATGGAAAATTAATATGTATCTTTATGTTCTGATGTGCAGACGTTAGATTTGTTTGTTGATGCAAGTGATAATAACACTGATGCATCTTGCGAAAAAGATTATGTTGCAGAAAAACTGCAGTTGTAAATACAAATGAAAAAATATCTCAACAAAAGAAATAAAAAACATAACCCGTTTTTTAGATAAGAAAAAAGAAGATAAGATAGTCCTTAATGCAACAGAAATAAAGGTATGCGATCAAAAGATACAATTATTCCGATTCATACGGTAGAGAAGCTGCGAAGATAAAAACACAGAAACAGCATTTGGTTCCGTGTAGAGTAAAGAGATACCTAACAATTTTATTATTTGTAAGATATTATCAAACAATTTTGAAAAAAAGAGTAAATAAATAAATAAAAACAGCACAAATGTGATAATCTAAATGATAATAATCATACAATAAAAATATGTATCGAAAAGCAATAAACCAAAGAAAACAAAAGTTGAAAACGACTAAATTTAAAGAAAACAAGATATAACGTCACAACATAGTGACTTGTTGCTTTTCTCATATAAAATTTCTTTTTTGACAATGTTTAAGAATATTGATTTAATTAAGCCACAAAATAAGACTTAGATGGACTTGGAAGAGAAATTGCAACAACACACGGAAATGTTGTAATCGCTGTAAATGAAATTTCACTTTCGGTGTATTTCAAATAAACGCGGCAATTAACGGCAAAAAAGTCGGACAATTAATTTTGTTCAATTAGGATTTCAACGTGAACGAGATGTTAATTTGATAGCGTTGCCACGAACGCGCATTTGATATACACATAATTACTTTGATTTTAGTTCAATTAAGTATATCCTGTACGAGAATTAAGTGCGATAATAAATGATCTTTAAGAAAGTTCTTTGAATAGTGTTTATCTTGTATAAATAAATAATATGTATTTCTATTTGGATTTGTGATAAGTAGTATCATGTGTGAGCGCGGAAAGAAGCGACATTTAATTTTCGAATGCCAATTTCACTTTAATCACTGTCTAAGGTCTATAGATTAATATCGTAATGCAATACACATGCATCGGTGACATCAAAATGCGAAAGTCACTCATCGTCCAAATGTATATCATCGTCGATATCATAACAATTTGTCTTGGCTGACGAGTCTGCGAGGCTTCGTTTTTGCCTTTGAATGAGCCGTCGCTTGATTGTCATTAATCTCGTGAGCCACTGTAAGCTACTTTTATTAAGCGATAATCGCGTAGAAAGTATTAGCTCCCAATTTTTTGCTATAAGACAATTTCTTTTCGCCTCGGCTGATTCCTTCAAAGAAAGGTGATTACGCCATTGTAAATCCGCCAAGACAAAATTCATTCCATGAGTGCACAGATTTAGAAAAAAATTACGAATGTTCTATCTTGAGTTTCCATCAAATGGTTGAATAAAAAGACCGCAAGTTTCATGTTTTCATTGGAGAGATCTTTGACTTGATTTGCAGATATCTTGGTAGCTTTAATTATGGCGTTCTTCATTTACACATATTATATGCCATCCACAGCATTTGCATCAGAGAATCATAAATCAGATGTATAAATATCTACTTGTAGATTGCTTCTTCGTTTGTTCATTAATTTTTATCAGTCTTTGGAAACTCGTCCATTTACAAACGTAAGATAAATTAATTATACATATATTCATTAAATAAAGCCGATTTTCAAACATAAAATAAAAATACATTTTGGTTGGTTATATTATATTTCAATTATTAACCAAATTTTGGATGTAATTTGATTTAGATCTTGTCAACTGTTGTCATATAATAACAATTTTAAACAATATTTTGCAACAATATGAATAATATAAACTATATTTCTTATATTAATAGTGAAGTCAAAGTAAAGTTTTACAAAATGTCGGTCTTGCATGTTTTTCATTTGACTATTGATGGCAAGGTAGAAATCTTTAGAATGTTAAGACCAGTTTTACCAGTCCTTCAAAGAGTGGCGCCACTTTACTAGTATAGGCTAACTATACACATGTTCCAGAGTGACTCAAGCGCCGCAACCGCAAACTTGTGAACTTGAAATATATTTGAACAATGTTTGAGTGCTGAATATCATCGCGTCCAATTTAGTGGACGAATTTTTTTTCTCTGTTCTATAGTTGTCGAGTAACATCGTGAAATTAATTCTACAGTTATTCTGCACAGTTGGTGCAATGTATCATATTTTCAGATATAATTTATCGCTATAGACAAATTTTCTTAATAGAAAAATTATATTTTTTTATAGTTAAATAGCAAACTATCATGCAATCTGATAAAAGAAAGTATTATCTAACCGATCATAATGATTTCCGTACAATAAAAACATTCACTTTCATCTTTGAATGATTTTTTCGAGGATTCAAGTATATTTTCTTATGAAACCTCAAGACATCCACGTTTATTTCTTAATTGCTCATTAATAAAGACCCAAGACGAGTGTATTTGGTTGAAATTGTGAAGATCATATAGTACATGCATATTCAGAAATGTATGAGTATAAGTAAACACTGATGTGTTTTCATTCAGAATTCTAAGAATGAACTTTCGAATAAATTTAGTCGATTAAGATGCACTACGATTCCAAATGAGACAAAGTATGAGTTTTTAATAGCACATCCGAAAAAAGTGTTAGACGATTATTTCCCCTTAAAGAATAAACTTTTCAAAATTCTATTTTGAGAATGAAAGGAATAATGAACTTAGTTGACAAAAGTTCAACAATTTAGAGTCTGTGGATGTTTATTTTTAAATGAATGAATGAATATTTTTTTAACCAATGAATTGTTCTCTTAATCAAGATTAATAGTTCAAATAGTTAAGCGCTTTCTTTGAATAAATTTGTAATTTATTGAAAAAATGGTTTGTGTGTACAATTAGAAAAATCATCTAAATTTAATCATTGAAAATGAATTGAATGAATTACATTAAGTAATTATTATTATTATTTTTTATTTTTATTTTAAATTATAAATTATACAATTTTTGGAAATAAGAAATAAATAAGAGCGTGATATATTTTGTCGAATTCACAATAAAAACTTGAAATTTTAAAATGTAGACAATTGAAAAAAAGAATTTCATAATGTTTAATAAAGAATAACAAATATTCAATTATTGTGTGTTAATGTTTACTTTTAGATTAAAATAGTTCTTTCATCTCATAAATCATTGAATATGATCAGATTTCATAAAAATATGGAATATAAGTTCATTGTATCATGTATGGTGTCTATTTAAAACGCGTGCGTTGCTTGACATATCGCTCGTAGACTTTAAAAACCTTCCTTTCAACACAGCTGCAACCATAAAGGTACAAAAATAGATTTTAAAATCATTCAAACTCAGATTTGAACGATTTATTGGTTCTAACTTAAATTAATTTGAAGTTTTACATGATATAAAAATTAATTTTACAACATATTTAATAGCGAGAAATAATAATATAACTTAAATTTAAATTTGTAGCCAGAATCGAAGTGATAAATGTACTAAATTTCCAATTGACAAATGAAATGTTCGACATTTGACGCGAAATGTACTAGAAACATTTAAATGTAAATAAAATAATAAAAAATGGCAAATTTTGTCTCACTTGGTGACTTTTTTGGAATAGCGTTGAAATTTTAAATTGCATTTAAATATCAGTTTCATAACTATATAATACCAAATTTATTCAATAATTGACACAAATAAAAATGAAAAATGTAGAAACAGTCACTATTTATCATATATAATATTGTACATAAGAATCGAAATAAACTATTGAATATATGAAGAAAATTGTTTAAGAGAGTTCAATTGATATTCATCAAATTGCAACACTTCAATGGAGTGTAATTTTTCGTCTCAAGAGATATTGCATTTTACATGTCGTTAATTAGATAGAATCAAAAAGTGCCGTAAACTGTCAATGGGTTCTAAGTTCTATGATGATAGTAGGTGTAAAAGAATCACCTTAGAATCAAAGCTGTCTTATTCATCTCTTTGAGCACACCTCACGCTTGACAAATAATAGACATTCAGAGAAAAATTCTAAGTTGGAAGACTCATTGTCGATATTAGAAAGTAACAACTGAGAAGAACCATTTACAAAATTCACTTATTTCAATTACACAAACGTATTTATCATTGCTTTCTCTTGCTTATCGAATGAAGCGAAGAAAATTTGTCCCATATGTCTGGACGGGTTAAATCCGGTGTTCTGTTTTATGACATCCGGCTTTTCGAAATCAGCAACCCTTAAGTTTAGTATTCGTTGCCACTCATTTAGATTTATTGCAAAAACGCTTCCTTTGAAGCAACGCTAAGCGTGAAAGCGATTGCAAGAAGGCTATAAAAAAGTCTCTGAGTCGCACTTTTGTGTTTTTGTGCAAAATTTCTCGAAATATCTTGCATTGTCTTATTTGTCAACAACGTAGAGACAATGACAGATGACGCTTACGGTATTTTGGTCAATCGAATTGAACGAAGTATTGGAAAATTTCAAATGAATCGTGACTTGCATTTTAAGAGATGGTCCATGCTGAATACAACATTTGAAATAAAGCTGGTAGTTTGTTCCTTGAAATATACTTTGAAAGGTTTATATATTAAAGAAAACTACACCGTTTGTTTTTCACATACATTTAAGAGGCTACTATTATTAAATTCGAACGGCTTTCATCAATTATCTGACTTACCGAAGCAATTCATTCAAAATAAAAAATCATATTAAAGATATTATATTAAATTATAAACTTCTGTTACAATAATTTTGATCTTAGAAATCCGTATTTTTGCTTCTAATTGCATCTTTATAATATGATTGTGGAAATGCAATTGCCTGATTAATTTTTGCTATATAAGAAAGATGATGTATGATTATGACGTAATCGATATCGGTTAGTGAGGTTTTCTTTAAATTACGAATGCAAGTGTATCAAGCAAATAATGTCTATAAGAAATGGGATTATGGAATGAAACAATTTATTAAGATATAGGTATGGCTTCGGTCGGTAGAATGAGCTAGATCGTGCTTGGTAACTTCACACCACTAGTTTACATCATTTTTAACGTTACTATTAATCTGTAACCTTTTTGATTTCCTTTTATATCGATAAAGAAGTACCTAACATCGACGAATAAACAGTTTGAAATAACCAAAACCAGTTAAGAACAAACATTATACAAAAAATTTTCTTTCCACTAATTTTTTTCTTCCAACCCAATTGAATGTGTTGGCCAGCAATGCAACCTCGTTTGTGGCATAGAATACCAGAAATAGCAATGTGATCTATAAATACCGGAAGTTTGACATCGTTTTGGAGTTCCAACTTCTTTATGTCGCGCGATACAAAAATTGAACAAAGAATTGAGTCAAGAATGGAATTCGACCAAATCCTTTAGAATTATATGTAAGATGTCTGTAAAAGATAGTAAATTAAATAGGTAAAAGTGATCGAAGAACATTAATCATATCGTTGATTTGTATGCACAGATAAATAAAAACGTTTGACTGAACAAATTGCTGGTAATTTGATGAGTTTCAACTAAAGTGTTTTCTTTGTGTCTTTGTTTTTATGTGAGAAAAAACTGTTATGTTTCGTGAGATACATATCAATTTCATACAAGCAATTCACAATAAATTATGGAACTTAAGTTGTTGAGTTGTGAACTTCTAACTATAGGAGCATTTAGTGTAACTTACTATTGTTTCGAGCCGAGCTTTGTGATTCGTTAACTTTGGACATTTACAGTTATCTTTTATTATTCGAATTCGACCTTGAGAGCATTTACATTAAATTAATGCATATCACGCGATGCAGAATTAATGCTCTTCATCCCTTGAAAACATTTCGTAATTAAATTTTTTTTCAACAAAAAGTGCACTTTTACCAATTTGAAAAGCAGCGAACCAGCAATTTAATTTTTTCCATGGAAGAATTTTTTGTTCAAAATCACAGACATTTAGTCAACATTGCAATTACTTAATATATGTGGTCGAATAATTCTTGAATAATTCTTGATGCTATGACACGTATTAATAATTTGTTTTCATCGTTCTAATTTGTTTAAAGCTCATTAAAAAACCTATTCTTTAATTATAGCCAATTTATAGAAATTTACAGAAATAATAAAAATCTATTTGTACTAAAACGATGCTAGATGTTGTGAAGCGCCGCAAATTTGTCAAGGCGGCGAAATCGCCACTTGCAAAAACACACGGAACTTGCAAATTACCAACACGTGTTTGCACTCAGATGTACCTGTATTTGAGTCACTCATTTTTATGATTATACCATACACCAATTCTCGAATTTTCAAATTGCAGTCAAAAAATCGGTTTACCTACCTGTAACACAAAAAGACAAAGCTATTAGTTAGTACACGTGAGAAAGCAAACGAAGCATGATTAACAAGTATCTGTATCGTGTTCTCTGTCGTGCTTCATTGCGTGTCGTGTAACGGATCAAGGCTTATTCTCATCCAATCTTAAAGTAAAGCTCATAAAGACGATACCTAGACATCACTGTCTGAATCCAAACAAATAATTCAAAATTTTTCTTCTATTGAAAAATATGCATTGAAAAACATTTATAACTATATTATCATTCATTTTATAAAATTTTATTAAAAAATCTAAAAATAATCCAATCGTTTCAAAAATTATATTGCAATTCATTATTTAATTTGTGCTGCGTGCCGCAGTGGGATATTTAATATAGTAATTCTTAACAAACATCACACTTGAATGATAATTAACAATGAAAATATATAATTCAATAAATAAAAAGATTATATTACATTTCAAGATATTCATCCCTGAATTATGGAAAAATATATGTCATAATATAACATAATATCCAATCAATATATGTTTACATATATGTTTATATATATATTTTGTGTGTGTGTGTGTGTGTGTGTGTGTGTGTGTGTGTGTCTAATCCGTAGTTAGACATGGTCTAGTTGCAGGAAGAAATTGAATTAATAAGTAAATTGGCAGTAGTAGTATATTCATCAACACTATGGCATTAAATATTAATCTTGATATTTTCTCTCACATTTCTTATATATTAAACTAAAATTAGACTTTCATTATATGAACGTAATAATGAGAAAATAAATAAATATATATTTTATTTAATTTCAGTTGATTAAATACTATAAAGTGACCACAATATTTTATTTTATTGATGGTTGTCTTTTTAAAATATTTATAAATAATTAAAAAAAAGAATTATCCAATTTAGAAATCAAAACAATAACTAAAAACATATTTTAGTTTTAAGTTTAATTAGAAATCCTACTTCGAAAATAGAACATTTATTTACGTAAAAAATTGAAAATCTAATTTAAATTTAAATTTAAAATTCATGATGTATCTATTATTGTGCTCTGCAATAAATACGCTAAATGAAATAAACTCTTCTTAGTTAAAGTTATATTCTAAGTTGCATTAACAAGTTATAATTAATTTACCAATAAAACTGTCAAAATATACTTTTATGCATTTTGTTTACATTTCAACAATGATAAATATTCTTAAGAAGATTTCCTTCTGACAGATTATTTCCTATTCATTTAGGAAAAGATAAAAAGGTCGTTGCGATATGCTTGCCATTCGCATAAAATTGATAGCAATGAGCATAATTGACGCTCTTCCGAATGCCAATGAACTATTTCTACCGCGCGGTCTGGTTAATTACATGAAGAAGAAAACAATGAAAAATGCTATTTTAATGGTAAATTAAAAATTGAAATATTTTTAACTAAAAAATTGGTATGTACTTGGTGAACAGCAGTCATTTTATGTATAATACAAGTAAAATTCCTTTTACCACGAATTAAATGTTCTATCTCTTAATATTTTTTTCACATCTGATATAATGTGCTCAGACATTGCTATAAAAATAGTAATTTTCACATACATTGTTTCTTCATGTAGAAGTCTAGAACTATTAATTTTGTATTCGTGACGTAATATCCGAGAGCATTCCGATCAATATCTTTATGTCACGTAATTAATGAAATGTTATGACATTTATTCGCAACATCCATTTTTAGTAATACTAAAAAATATATCAATATAGTGAATTTCGTATGAATTTTTTTGTATGCAAAAACCAGTAATTATACTTATTTAGAAATCATATATTTAATATCATAGATAATATCTACTTCAGTTAATAAGAATAATTTATTATAATTATGGTAACTGAATTCCTGATTATAATTATTTTACTATAATTATGAATACTTTGATTTATTATAAAATAAGTACTTTGTTGAAGCCTTAAATGTATTTGATTAAAATTGAATTTAAAAAATTGAGTTTCTCAAATCTACTTATTTTATTAGTTAATTTCTGTTTTCATTTACATTTAGAAATATTTTGAAGTCACTGAACTCGTTTTGAAGTTATATTAAAGAATATTCACTAACACTTTTGATAATTGAATATTTACTTGCTAATTATTCCAATTTGACATGTATAGAAAAAAACTGATCATCTTAAGTGATTTGTATCGAAACCAGACGTTGCTTCTAGTGGCTGCAAAGTCAAGTTCAAGGTCATTTAGGGAAACGAAAGTACCGCCGACGCGTTGTACATCCGCGGGATGATGTGAGAATCTGTTCATTTACACATTCCGCGACTAGAATTCATATTTACGCTTCAGGCTATGGGAAATAACATTTTTGTCTATTAATTAACGACAAATACGTTAGATAACGTTACTTGAAAATACTTCGTTTCTTCTTTATGTGAATATTTGTATTTGTTTTTTTCATTCAATTTATTAAATTTGTATTCAAAGTTGATACGTTAAATATTTTTATTATTTATGATTACTTAGAGATTTTAGTTTATTTCATATATTAAATTTGATTAATTTTAGATAAAATATTAAAAAAGATATCTTGATATTTTACTAAAAAATTAACTTATTACAATATTATGTTGAAAAAATATTATATACATATATAAAAGTCGACTGAAATTAAATTTTCATTTAAGTCAAATGTTATGCTTTAAAGTATAATTTCATGTATATAGTTTTTTATGATGCATTAAAAAATGATTCAATTTTAATCAACGTAAAGTTGTACATTGCTGCCAGTGTATACTCTACAAAATTTTTGGCGTTTTACTGTTCACTTTTTAGGTTTGAAATATTAAAAGACAACTTTTGTTTCTGAGACAACAAAAGTGTCTTGTTATAATGTACTTGTTGTTAGAGTGTAATAAATTCAAAGTTTGTACTAACTTTGAATTTTATTTCAAGTTTGTTTATTTAAAAGATATAGATAATTTGAAACAAATATACGAAAATAAAAACATAGTAAACAATGTTATATATGAAAGGTGTGCGTGACTAATAACTTTAGTTAATTTTTAATTTTAAGCATTTAATTTTTTATTTTATTTAAATGTTAATTTATTAAAAGATTTACATAAATTAAAATCCAATTTGACTACATTAAATTGTTTTTCTTGAGATTTTATCTTTATTAAAAAAATCACGCGACGTTTACACTTAACTAAAATTTTGTTTGCAAAGCAGTACAATCTTTTAAAATGAGGTCAAATCCACTTCTTTAGCTTGTTTAAATAAAATCAGAATTTCATATACGTGCGAGAAATCTTTTCCCGTATCTAAATTTGTTCAATGAAATAATAAAAATTCAGTTGTTTTTCTTAATGTTTGCTCAAAGTGTACGTAGGTTCTCAAATTATTGTTACACACTAGCGCATAGAAATAACTGAAATTCAATTTCGATTCGAAAATATTTTGATTTACATAACAGTCGTCAAGTTTTTATTTTTAAACTTTAGTCATCGCAAAACAGAAAAAGAATCTTATCTGATACTTTACACACATAGACATTCCATCATTCAAACGTAACACTGACACGAGTCGCAATTGCAATGTCCGTTTTTTAAAGAGCTGACTGAATGCTAGCTAAATTGTTGTTCGCTGAAGAATGGTCAAGGTTTAAAGAGCGTAATAATTGTAATATGTTCTTTATAAACAAATTTGAACAAATTACAAATACAATTTCATAACTTTTTTTTCCTAATATGTTTATATGAATTATCATAAATCAAAAAATTAATAATGCTAATACCATTTAATTTTGTTTTTTTCAATAAGTCTCAATTGTATATAAAGAACGTGATGTACATTATTGGATTTTCTAAATTGAATATAAATTTCACTGTATCTATAGTACAAAATCGCACAACTGGATCAATCATTATACCATCTATTCATATATCATACAATTTAAATGAAATATAATACAAGAAAATGACTTTTAGTTTATTTAAACAAGATGAGCAGCAATCTTTAAGAAACAAGATTTTGTCATGTAATTCATAAATGTGCGGCGTTATGAAAAGAGACGACCAACTGAAATCATCCTATATATTATTTAGCCAAGACCATGCCGTAAACTTAAGTGCGTGATAATACACTAAGTAATAGGCAATTTCGAAAATATCAGTCAATTGTCGACATAATTTTTCATTTTCAATCACAGGTTAACAACCTTCCGACTACTCCACTAAAGAATTCTTCTTCTTTATGTCTACATTTTGCTCCACTTTATGACTCAGTCGCAGACACGTTTAAACATATTGTACGTGAACTTATTTGAAACAAATTCCGCAAATTGTTTACTCGAATTCTTAAACTTTACTAAAAGTCATTACCTTAATAAAATCATAAACTAAGTCAAATCAAATGATGATAAAGAAAACTTAAAATTGAAATCTAATATTTGTTTCTATAAATTTATATATGAATTCTCATGGTTTGTGGTGAACTCGCATATAGTAAGTTTGGCAACGTTGCTCTAAGAATATATATTCGGCCAAAGCGAATCTCTAATAAGCACTTTACCAAATTCTTCATTTTTGCTCGCACCTGTCATCGTGCACTAAAAACCTGATCTGGAATTCATAAATAAAAAAATCGTAAATGAAAAAATTCCTCTTACGCGAGTGCGTAAGTTGCTGAAGAGTGTATCTCTGATAATGACCACCAGATTTATAATGCAAGCGATTTTAGATTGAGCAGATTGCTTTTCCAATAATGTAGACCGCATGTCAAGATGATGGTTCATGAAAGACCTTCACCTCAACCTTGAAGAGCAGCGACCATACTAGCAAAGGTGAGCCGGAGAGAGCGTCTAGATCTTCAGATCGAGTCACTTGCTACGTAATTGCGATTCGTGATTTGCAGGTTTACATAATGCCGGTAGTGTTTTACACGATTCGAAATAAACGTTATTGTTTCTTTAACTGCACCATATAAAAATATTTATCACCTGGAATAAAACTCATTTTCGGTTCAACGAAAAATACAAATATAAGGAAATCATGTATAATTTAAATTATGAATCATTAAAAATGTAAATTATTTGATATATATCTTCGATGTCAAATTTAGTCACTGTTGTTTAATTTACTAAATTATGTAATATATTTGTGATACGTGAGAATGATTTTGTCCAACTTTGAGTCATTTTATCTTGAACATTATTATTCCTATTTACGGCAAAATTCAATAGGACAGTAACGGAATTGAAAAGTAAGCACATTGTGTTGCAACAGAATGTCAGATAACGTCCGCTGCTGTGCCAGCTGTTCTACGAGCGATACGTTTCTCGACGCGCCGGTGTCAGCCCTGTTTCGGTTTTTGCAAAGTCCACTCGTTTCAATTGCGCTGTTAATATATTTCTTTCACGCAACAATGTACGCAGACCAACATGAACATTTCGGGCATCACCAAGCTACTTCCGGTTCATGATATAATGGGGCGAGGGACCAGCGGATATCGTTCATTTATAATCAAATGTTTTGTCAGTTTACTTCATAATTTGATATATGACAATTATTATCTTTTTTAACGACATTTATATCAATTTATTTCAATTTAAAGATGGAAAATTCAACAAAATTGAAAAACATTTTGTTAAATGTTCTGCTTCAAAATTACAATAAATCACGTGTTATTTTCTGAAATAGTTTCGAACTTATCTACTGGTATGTTGTTCTAATTAACATCAAGATATTTTTGTGAATATATGATACTCGTGTTGAGACATCCAAGAGCATAATTTAAATAGAATAATATAAGATCTCACGGATGACCCACTCTTCTACAGAATTGTCGGCGAAAATAATAAATTACGGTTAATACATGTAATGGAAGTGGTTGCACAATAAATATCATGAGTCCAAAAAATACTTGCGGACGTATTTAATATGTTAACGGCTTGAGAACAGAAGTAAACATTTTTAAAAACTTTTATTTCAAAGCTATAACATAATTATATAACTAAAAAACTAGATAATACATGACACCTCTAACTAATCTTTGTCCTCTGCAATTAAATATCACGAGGAAAATTGAACTTTTGTAGATGATACTTTACAATCGAAATTAACCCGTTGTAATTCCGTTAGTTCTATTAAATACATTCAAAAAAGTGTTAGAACATAGATTCAATGTAAAATTTCGATTGGATTGCTTAGATTGAAACTATGGTTACAATGCATTGTAACAGAATTTTGATCAATTTTACATTACATTCTAAAATAATAAAATTTGACATTGTAAATACCTCATTTAAATATTTAACGTTATTTGAAAGCTTTATTAATATTAAAATTCTAAGAATTGAATTGCATTACAAGTTCTAAATTTTACTTTTTCTTATCTGAGATAATTTCATGTAAAATTATGAAGCGTGTTTTATATTCAGACTGTTTTAACATCACAGGACAATGACACCAATAAGGTGCAACAGCGAAACGGTTTATAAAGTAAACCCAAACAACCCTAGAAGATTGGTGGTATAATAGGAAAGATAGTAGTCACACCCATATCACACTAAAGTCGGTTTTAGCGTGACTTCGCGGCACCTCAAAGTGCGAAGCTTACCTGCTCGTTAAACTTCATTACACAACAATATTAGAAATGATCAGACTTTTATTGTATGAAATTGCAAGATTTATGTTCTTTGCGGACCCATAAAATATTAATTCTTCTGAGTGCGTAATAGATTTCACTCACGAAGTGCACTTTTCGCCTTACGCAATGATATACAATAAGTAGAAAGACGTTTATTGTTTTGGCTTTTAGAATATGCAAAGGGACCGCGAATTTTTCGCGATGGTCATTTTTAAAGAAGGTAGTGTAAAAAGATTTAAAGACCATTGTCGTAATGATCAAACATTCTTTACGGTTCAAAATTGTTTGGCAAAAATTTTATAGATTGCTTGAAGGGAAAACCTTCTTGAGAGACATTTTATTATCTTTACTATAATTTATAACAGTTTAAATGTCTAATAGTTTCTATAAATATATGTTACCCTAAGTTAAATGAGCGTTTTCTCTGACAATAAAACTAAATAAAAAAAGTTTTAAAAACCATCTACTTCGGTAAGTTGTTAGTTATTAATATTGGTTGTGATTAGAAACTCAATCAAAATTTATATCTATAAAATGGCAATCATTGACATCTGATATGAATTTATTATGACACAATTAGATATTTATTTAAAGTCAATTAATAATTTTAATCTAGTTACGAAAAATGCTATATCGCATAACGGAATTCAAATAATTGGAACAAATTTTGTCATCCTTTTTTTTGCTGTATAATTTAGATATTTATATTGATAAGTCATGCTAACATAAAGAAGAAAAAGGTTAGATGATAATAATTTACTGAATAGTAAATTATTATGAAAAACGGAAATCATAATGTCTGTATATTAGAAATATAATTCTGTAAGGTTCATTTGCTGAATCTATTGCCTATAGATTCGTAAGATTCATAAAATTTGGATTAATAATAGGAAAAATTGTGATTTTCATGTAATAAATGATATAACATTTTGTTTATACTTATTGTATCTATTATTTAACAGTGCTTGTTTGTTGATATTATTTATTTTATATTTAACAAAACTTCATATCATTTTAAAACGTATATTTATTTATGAAGTATATATTATGCAATATTGTTAAGAAAGAAATATATTAATATAATTATTTGAAGAATAAATTTGTTTGAATTATAATTTCTTTCATTTTATATTTAAATTTTTTACCATACAGTAAACTATAAGATTGAACAAACTTTCGCTCTCCCATGAGTAACTCAGATTCCCACCAATCATCCAAAGCATCTGCCACATTGAAATTGACAACTCACCTATAACAGAAAGAGAGATCATACATTAGTCAGTTTCGCCATTAAAGGAATCGCGTAAACACAAAAATAATTGGGATACCGTTCAATTGCGTTTGTGATTTGTTAACTCAATTAAAGAACAAGAAGTAATCAATATTTTTGTGGTCGTGAGATAATACATTCCTAACCTACACCATCGCACGTCCGCATTACCTACTTATACCTCTATAAGCGTGAAACGTCGCACTTAAGTTGAGAAAAGTTGAAGGCGTGTTTGATAATTTACTTATGCGAAACTGACGTTTACGATAAACGTAATCGCTGAATCCTTATTGACCGTGATTTAGTAAATACACGACCCTACTTAGAATTAGTTTTGTCACTGTCCTATTTTGATTATTTATCAAGAGTTGTTTGTAATCATTTAAGTCAATCAAAAAAATCAAATGTTCGATGACATGAAAAAAAATTTGACTGCGAAAATTCGATAAAAAGGTTAAGAGAAAGGAGGTTTGAGGACACAGTTTGACATAAAGACACCGACATTCCTCTCGATACATTTCAATTTACTATATTTTTCAGCGTCAAAGGCTAACCGAATGAACGTTACAGATCATCATTAAAGAGATACGTAAGGTACTTTTTAAGGACAAAATTGTCTTGTGACACACTGCTTGAGACATTTTGGATGCAACTCTAATGATGATGTTGTATGCCGGAGCTGAAATTCTTATTATCGAGATGGAATTATAAAAAAATTATTATGCTAGCAATGTCGATGGCCCAAATAGAATTTCAAGGCTATATGTATTCGTATTAGAAGAGCCGGTTACGATGTTATCATTAAACTTGCTGATTCAAATTCCTTCAACATCGATTCTTTTTGTACCACAAATTTACTATTACATATTTTCTTCAAATATTCTTTATCCAGAATTGTGTTGTGTGATACAATTTGCATATAATATTAATCAATATGCACATATTTCTAATTCATTTCCTGCATAATCTAATTTGAATAAAGTCGGATTTTAAGACAATGTCCATTTTTATGTTGTTTTTATATTTATATATAAAAAATGTTTGTGAAAAATCAATGTTTATTTCAATACAAAATTACAAATTAGTTTTTATGTTTAATAATTTGTTCTGAGTACTAAACAAATTTGAATGATAAATAATAGCACTTTTCAACTTGTCTGAATGTTGTATTTAAAATTGCAAACCATCATCAATTTGAATATTGAATAAAATAAATTTCTCACTTAACGATGGTTGAGCGATGTCTTTTGTTACCAACTGTTGGTAAGCTCGAAGTTATACAATAAAACATGGATTCAATTTAAGAAAGCTTGTTTTTAAGAAATTTCCGTGCACTTTAAACAAAGATTATTTGCACGTTAATTCCAGATGAGGTGTCAAACAAAAATTTCTTCCTTTAATTTCAGTCGAATAAAAAGTTTCTGTGATTGATATTTAAACTGTAACTTCTAAACAAGCACAGATAAAGAGCTCAGATATTTAGATAATGTTATTTTAAGGTTAAAAATTTATGATATGACGTTAACTTGAATTTGTGTAAAAACTAACAATGCTTGTAGACAAATCATTTGTCACTTAATAGTTTGTTAACAAAATAATTATGAATTAAACAAATAATGCATATTCTCTTCAAAATAACAAATTTATTTAGTTTCAGATTCTGGAATGAAAGACCGTCTTCTTCCAATTTTATATTTATGCATAACAGGATATTTTGTATCTGTTATTTCGGATCCACTGACACCAATAGTTATTCCAGATGCAGAGTATACAAAAATATATAAATATGATTGCAATAAATCGTTGGAATACGTATTTGTATATCAAGAAAGCAATGCAAGTATTTTTCATTTCGATTTCAATATATTATTGACACTTGAATTTTCTCAAAACATAAAATGAATCAAAGAAATGTATGCCCGAATTAGCAAAATCTTACATACATATAAGAAATCAACAAATGTATATTAAGATATTAATCTGTAATTTATAATTTGTTATAATTGTATAACATTTTAGAACTCTTCGATGGAAAGAGCCCGTATTAAAGTAAAAAGTGATGACGCTAGTCATGAATTTCCGCTGATTGTTGTGGTGAGACAAAAACAAGGAATTTTGTCGTGGACAATTCCATATCAAGTACATAGTCAAACACCAAATGGATTTGAAACACTAACTTATAACAGCACCACTCGAACATTATGTTCTTCAATTATTGATGATAATAGTACAGAAACTGAAGAATTCGTTACAGTCAGCATATCTACAGCCAGTCATTACAATGTTTCATTTCAATTAGTCGTTACAGTTGTAACCGATTTCTATATAATGTAAGCAATATATCATACATTTTTTACAATGGTTTCACATGGTGACTTACAATATAAGACAGTTCTAAATATTTTATTCTTATTTTGAAAAACAAACATTTCAATTAAAGTGAAAGAAAAATTACAAAATTAATTCTTTATTATTTAATTTGAGTATTACACTAATTCATGTAAGAACCACCTTAAATGGCATATTATTTAACATAAATAACTTATTTCTATTGTTAATTTAGATCTGGTAAAGAAAAACAGGTCTCTATAAATCCTGCGAAACCAGTATACTATGGATACAATTTTCCCGACAACAAAAATATATCAGTTGTTATAAAAGTGAATTCTACAGATGATATTTGTATGACGTTCTCAGTGCAAAATGCAACGGTATGATTTGCTTAAAATACATTTGTCTGTCAAAAGTTAAAGAAAAGATAGAATTTTATTGTTGTTTATATTGAACGTTTTAGTGTCCTGTATTTGATTTGGAGAGAAATATACAATTTTCTGGATACTGGCAAACTGTTAGCCGTCAGGGTGCATTGACAATATCGGTGAGATAATTATTATCATCAAATATTTTTAGCGATAATTATTTCCAAAAACATCTCATTTTTGATTTATTTGTATACATATACACCATTTTAAATGTTTTTAATGATTGAATCAACAATAATACATAACATTTCAAATAATAAATTTGTCCATAGAAAGATGAATATCCAAATGGTTTTTTCATTGTACTAGTCGTCAAAGCAGATGATACAGATTGTGTTGGACACCCAGCATTAAGTGTACCACGAATAAAAAATGTGATGATTTCTGTTTCATCGACTATAACATGGGAAGATTACGTTTTTGCTATATTTATAGCTACAGCGATAATGTTTGCATTTTGTGTATCTTACACGTGTGGTTTAGTTATCTCAAAAATAAAAAAAAGAAGAAGACGTCTAAGAGAGCAATTGAATGAATTATTGGATGATACTCCTGAGCCAACTTCGTCTACTCAAGCTTCCAATCCTTCAATTGTCAAAGCGGTAAAATCTTTGTTTGCTTCATTATTACAATTATCATTAAATTTGTCAACAAGAAAAAAGAGAATTATTTCAAAAACTATACACACAATAATTCTAAAGTTAAAATCTCATTTTCGGTTGTAGACTCTTGCTAATCCATATAAATGTGAAGACCCAGAAGATTCTTCTTTAGATGAAGAAAGCATAGATTTAATGGAAGATGCTTTTTCTGACAAAGAAATCGTTAGGACAAAATTGGTGCTATCAGTTTGCGATTTAGCCCGCAAAGAACCAAAAGTGTTACGGCATAAATCTCGGTTATACTTATACTATTTAGGCACAGTTGCAACTTTCTATACACTTCCAGTTGTGCAATTGGTGGCCACAAATCAATACGTCCTACATATTACAGGAAATCAGGATCTCTGCTATTACAATTTCCTTTGTTCACATCCATTTAGTGTTTGGTCAGATTTTAATCATGTTTTCTCCAATTTTGGCTATATCGTTCTTGGAATATTATTCACATTTATCACTTATTCGAGAGAGAAAGATGATGCTGAAAGTATGACAAGTTGCTATGGAATACCACAACATTATGGTTTGTTCTATGCTATGGGTTTTGCATTGATTATGGAAGGAGTTTTGTCAGGTTGTTATCATGTTTGCCCGAACCATACAAATTTTCAGTTTGGTAAGAAAAAAAATGAAACAGTGTAATTTATTTGTGTTTAAATTTTATTTCTGTTCCTTATAGTTTATGTGTTATAAATAAATAATTTTGCCTTTGAAGGAACTTTTTTATTTTTCAAAAAACTATTGTTTATGACGTTTCGAAATTTTTATTATTTCCTC
>JABFQD010000089.1:0-40606 GCA_022817045.1 Psix sp. ZL-2020
CCATATATTTGCACATAAAAATAAAACACATCAATAAAATTGTAGCATCCACTGTTTCCGTTGTCTTTCACGTCACATAATACATTTCTGAACGTAATAACTTCAACAAAATTTGCAAGTTTATTCAAGTTGAAAATATTACTAGTTAAACAAATAATAAATTTTGTCTAATTTTTTATTATTGACGATATATCAATATATCAAGTCAAGCATATATTACGAATAAGAAAAAGAACAAAATAGCTAGAATTTGAGCATAAATAAATTGATAATTAGCATGAACAATTTTGATAGTTAAGCAAGCACTAAAAATAATATGGTAGCATATAAAATATTGTTTCTGTCACACGTGCATTTATAGAAATTTTCGATACATATTTTTATAACGAAATATATCATTTTACAATACGAAAAATATAACATTTTTGGGTTTATTTTGAGACCAGAATAACTGAATTTTTTGGTTCACTGTAATGAAACATATTTCTATTTTTATAAAGAAACAGTCTTTTGATGCACTCTATAAAAATACTTTTTTTTTGTATAATCTACTGAAAAGTATTTTTGATTTCATATCTAGGAAATAATTCATATAAAGAATTCTGCATGGAGCGCTAGCAGTGTTAAAATTTCAAACTTGGCAATTACTGATTTGATCCTTATATTATAATGTACTATATATATGCACAATAATATACTTTAAACTTATATTGTAATTATATTTTATAAAATCATTTTATTACATTTCTGCAACTATTAATTGTTCGAAATTGAAAAATAATTGTTGTTTTTAATTATTAAAATTAAATACATTATGTAAAATTATTCAACTTTGATTTGCTTATTTAGACTTATTTTTTTAACTTCGTAAAATATTTTATCATACTGAAAAAATATCTAACAATATAATAAGAATACAAAACTGTATTGACGAGACTTGTTTAGTTGAGCTTATTATTTTCACATAACAATAAAAAAGATCATTGAATATTTATATTTTTTACTAGATCTGAATCCATTATTTAACACAAGTGAAATAAACCAAATCATTTAAATGTATTATTCCGTTTATCTAATTGTATACCAATATGTTGATCAACGCACCAAATCTTTTTTGGGCGAAATTTTTGTGCATCTATATATATCATGTATATCTCTAGCTTCGTTTGCATCAACACTTTGCTGGTCATCAGGAATTGAATCATTCAGTTCTACTTTGTCACAGCTCCTTTCTTTGCACTTTTTACGTTCTGCCATTGCATAATTCAATGCTTCTAGCTCATCGTGACTTAATTCAATGAGCTGTCCATTTTCCCAGAACCAGTCGCTACTTAAAACCTTTTAATTTGAAAAATAATTTAGATAAATTAGCCAATATTATTTCATTATTAAAAACACCAAACTTAAAATCCATTTAACCTGGTCTATTGTCCAACGAAGAGATACATCAGGCTCTAAAAGTTTCGCTACAAGTGTTTTTGGATGCTCGCTGGACAATTTGATTCCTTTGGTCTTGAACCTATACTTGCGATGAATCTGTTGCTCATACATTTGTGTTGGCACATCACCCATTTTGAATGGCATTGATTTATTAAGCATCATAAACAAGATTACTCCCATTGACCACATATCTGATATTTTTGGATTATAGGGTGTACTGATTACAACTTCTGGAGCAATGTAATTGACAGAGCCACAGTATGTCTCACTCAGAATTTCTTTTCCATAGTCATCAACAGTAGATCTTGCGAAACCGAAATCAGCAAGTTTGACATTCATTTCTGCCGTCAGCAAAATATTTTCGCACTTGATATCACGGTGTGCTATATCCATTCGATGAATATATTGAACTCCTGAAATTAAATGATGGATTGAAAAACGATTACATAAATTGAATATCGCAGTTCATTTATTAATAGCAAATTCAAGCTTACCTAAACTGAGTTGCCTGAACCAGGTACGACACTGATGTTCAGGTATCATTTTTTCGATTCTGTGCATGTATTCCAGTAAATCTCCATTTTCTGCATAAGGCATAAAAATATAATATTGGTTGAACCATTTTAAGATTTTATGCACGCTGATTAAATACGGGTGATTCAATTTATACAAAATCACAAGCTCTCGTTGAATGAATCTTCTATTCAGTAGTTTCTTTTTTATCAGTTTAGCTGCGTTTACTACTTTACAAGCCAATGTAATGCGTTCGCCGGATTGTTCATTAGCAATGTATTCGGCAAGATATACCTAATTTATTTAAAAGTAAATCTATCATATCTATAATTGGATCTGGTCTTTATGTAATAAACTTTTCTGATTATACATAGAAATTCAAATTGTTTATTCCAAATGAAAATTTATTTATACAAATTACAGTATTCATTTTAATGAGGGACTTACATTTGCGAACGTTCCACTATTTAATTTGTGAATCAAAGTATAACCTTTTTTGGCCAAAGCGGCTTTTTCTGAGACAAATGTGCATGTGTCTGAGTTAATCATGTGAGATAAGTTAAGTATCAATTTACTTTATACATTTTTTACCAATTTTTATTATTTCTTTCTTATTTTCATCCTCTCATTAGAAATATTAATTCACTTCAAATTTTGTACTAATTGAGTAAATAAACATTAAAACAGTTACTTCATTTGTTTTTTATTTTAACCACTTTTTCCATTTTTAAAATTGGATGTTGGTAAGATGTCAATATTCAATATTCATTATTGAAATTCATAATAAAAAATCTTGTTTCTGTGTTTTTTGGCACGTAGTGTTGATGATGGCTCCCTAAAATTTAAATAGATATATCTACTTTGAATAATTATATTTTTACAAATATAAACACATACTTTTTAATTAATGTAATGCAAAAATAAAAACATTAAGAAACAAAAATGGAAAAAATTGTTAAAAATTGTATCCAATTTATAAAATTAATTAATTGAATTATAATACATTTTTTATTCGTCATATTCTCTCGCAAAACTAATGACTTATTGAACTTTTTGTTATATTAGACTTTAATTTCAAGCTTTCAATTCAATAACTCAATTAATACTCTTGAAAAATAATAATCAAAATTAATCATTTTCAAGTTGAAACTCACTTTTGCATTTTAACTTATTATCTTTAAGTAAATACATGCTTTAAATAAATATAAATAATTACATTCGTAACATCTAATATGATTTACATTTGTTAAAAATAAACAAAAATTAAAATAACTATTTTATAATTATTCAGTTCAGTTTTTCTAGCGAAAACCTGTATATATTATTATAAAATGTAAAATCAATTTTAAATTTAATAAAAAATGCATATACTTTGATATCACTCAAACCATAAAATATCTTTTTATTATTTGAAAAATACTCTCATCTATTCCTATTCCACATATTTTTAATTCAAGAAATTTACTGATATCTAAAATATTATACGACAATCTAATGCATTTTCAAATATTTTTTCAATCTTATTAAAAACAAAATGTAAAATTTTATGAAATTTTAGTATAGATAATTTAGTTGTAACACTGACATCAAAATGGATTTATAGGAACCAGTAATAACAAAAATTGTATTTAGACAAAATTTTATTAAAAGTACGCAGGTTGAATTTGTACAAAGTAGATGGTGTGTGGTATCTGAAAAAATAGAAAAATTATACTTAAAAAAAGCTTTTAGAACAATCATCAATTATTTCCTGTTTTCAATTATCAGAATCGAACAATCTACATGAATAAAAAGTGTTGTACGCACTCTTAAGACCGCCCGTTCGAAATATCATCATGTTAATAAGAGTTAATATTTAGAATAAAAAGAAAATTGAATACGAACAATGATTGAATGAAAAATTTGATTTTTATATAAATATAAAAATAAATATTCTTACAAATAGTTTATGCACTCAAGATGCAAGCTCCACCAACAGATTTAATTTTGTCCTCTGCTGATTTACTGAAAAACTTGGCCTTAACAATAACAGGTTGATTGGGAAGACGTCCTTTGCCCAAAAGTTTGTAGTAACCCTATAAATGAAATTGGAATTAGTAAATAAATCAACTCCATGAAAAAAAAAAAATGTTTTCAAACTTTAAACTTTATCAGTTAAGAACAATCAACAGTTATAAAAGTGTTGTACGCACTTTTCAGTCCGCCCGTTCGCAAATCATCATTTAAATATTATCATACATACATTTAACAAAAAGATATTAGTTTACAATTCGAATAAAAATATTGTATAAAACTTCAACTTACAGCTTTGACGAGATCAATAACTGGAGCCTTAACTTTGTTGTCTTTGTATTTCAACCTAGTTTGCTCTGACACAAGAGTCCACAGTTTGTCAAGGTTGATAGTTGGGCACCATTTGGAATTTCTTCTCAAATGATAATTCCTCATACCAAGCTATAAACATTAATTGAAAAAATAATTTTTCATTTTTACGAATCAAAGTTTTAGAAAAGCAAAATTTTTCAAAACTATTATAAAAAACAACAAAATTATGAAAAATATACCTTTCCGAAGTAACCAGGATGGTATTTGTCAAAGTTGATTCTGTGGTGATGCATACCACCAGCATTACCACGACCACCAGGATGTTTCCTATGTTTGCCTGAAAAAGATGGTTGAATTAATCAATTTTGAATAAGAGATATTAAAAAATAATTTTAACACTTCACATTATTACTACGAACGCATATATATTAGCATAAACTTATATTTTCATTTTACATATTGAAATATAATTTTTACAAACGAGTATTGTACGTCAACCATGTAATGGTTAATAAGAACATAATATTTTTCATGAATATTATTTACATCTTGATTGCGTAATTAAACATGCAATTGTGCCTATTTTTTAAACACAAAATTATATCAAATGAAATGGTTTAATTTAATACTAAAAAACACGTGTAAACAATATTTGGTTATAACACTCACCAATACGGCCATGACCATGGCTTACATGACCACGGAGCTTCCTGGTCTTCTTCTTGTGAGTCGTCTGTCAACGAAAATAATTTGTTTAACATTACTAAAAAGTCACCATCATGACAAAGGAATCATCGCGAAACACGGTGTTCGCCGATGAACACCGACGAACACTGTGCAACACAATTCACATGACAAAAACTTATTGTGATAAAAAAACTTGAAAATAATGTGACAATTTAATCAAATAAGCATCTATCAATAACATTGTTACAACAAAATAAAAATAATATTTCGGATGTTGAAACAAATGATTGATTTATTTGAAAATTTGGGAGCAATAATAACATACCATCTTTTCGTTAAGTGACGATGAATCGAAAGAACAACTCTAAGATGCTCGCGCACCGATTAAAGTTGGTCTGTGAAGTTGGCTGCTAGTCAGAGACACCTATGCGTGGTAACGTCGTCTGGTTATCGACACAGAATTGACAAAGTGCGTGCGGAATTCAAATATGTTTTTTGAAATATATCGTTCAAATCTTCATAAATAAATGTTTAACTAAACGAATTTATTACATTTTTATAAATCATAATTACTTGTTAAAATGGTTTGTTTAATTCGAACGAAATGAACTGTTTTCAATCTAAAAATAAAAAAAATATTAATACTTTGAACAATAATTTTCTAAGTAACCTAATTTAACCCGAATAAAAACTACTTTTTTCAACAGAAAATCTAAAAACATATTATAATTTGCAAACATCAATTTTCCTATGAAACTTGACATAAAACTACGGACGATGAAATATTTATCTTGGCATTTCAGCTGAGGATTTGATTGAAATGTAAATTAATAGAGACAAGCGCAAGCGCAGATTAATTGTTGAGTTGACACATTTCAAAAATGTTGATTGAAGTTGAGCAAAGTTTATCGCACTTAAGCATTGTTCTTGGTTGTGCGTGTCCTTGACAAGGTCATGTGCGCAAGTTATCCAACTCCTTAGCTCCGCTCATTCGTCGTCCATTGCCCTCTCCTGTTCACCAATTCCATACTTCTCGTCAAACTCACTTGGATAGTTGGATCGTGTTTCCTCTGTCCATATTCTTTTCGATTTCGCAAAGGTTACGCATATCAATTTTACGGGCCTCACTTCTTCGCTTCTCTTGATTCACTCATTTCATTTATTTTTGTTTGCGCAGCGAGAAACAAAGATCAGACAAGGAAATCATTAAAATGTTTCTGTCACGCATACGAATTTGTATATAAAATAAATTTTCACCTTCGTTTGATTGAATTTCACCCTTGATCATCTCTGATTGGTGAGTTGAAATTAAATTGCGGATTTAATTAAAATTTTGATACATAATTTACTGAAAACATATCTTATGTTTTTCAACATACTTTAAATTTTAAATCTCACATTTAAATTGCAATTTTTATTAAATGAAATGAAATCTTTGCAAATTTAGATTAAACAAAAAAGTGAATTTCAATAAATTCAATTAAAATATTCAACTTTGAAATTGAAATTTTATTTAATTACATGAAATTTCGTAAAATGTCAGTATAAAATATTTAAAATTGAAGAAAAATATATTTCAAAATCCACGGGAGTGAATAGCACAATAATGTAAAAACTGATTTTCTGTAAATTGAAGGAAAACATCGGAATATAAATGACCAAAAAAATGAGCGTGATTTGAACGTAATAAAAAATATGATGTATACATTACACATGCGAGTAAAATGTACATGTTGATAATTTTCATATCATCAATTTCTTAGCGTGTGCTTTTGTGCTAAAATTATCTCGTAGCTTTAGTGGTTTTATTGCAAAAATACAACCTCAAGATGTAGGATTTGGCAAATATAATTGCGAAATGTAAGTTAGAACTAAACAAAGTAGCTCGTTTTGAGTAATAGTGAAAATACATTTTATTTCAAGTTTGACTGTTTTTAATCGTACGTTGAAAACATCGACTTTCGCCTCCACACATTCCCCGCCCACGATTTCCTTCGACATTAGTCTTTTATCTTTTACTCGCAGACAATTGCGAGACACTGAAAAACGATTTCTTTTACATCGCGATAAAAATCTCTCACACTTGCAGACAATTGCTCTTTTTCCAATTTCCCCCTTTTTCGTTGGAGTATTTTTCCGTATTGCATAACATTTGTATCCACAAGCTTACATTTAATTTTAGATGTTCAATAATGATGATTGCAATCGCGCTGTTATAATAGCACACTAATGTATTTACAAGTATTGGATAACAAAATAAAAGCATTTCTATTAACTTCGACTGGACGAAGCCGAAGAAGAAAAAAACATAAGTAATCATTGCTTACACACACGTCCTTTATTTCTTGAGGGCTGATTGCCACAACCTGCTCATATTATATTTACCGAAACATGATCGTCATGGTCGTGATTTTTTATAGTCCTGAGACTCGGAGATATTCTTGCGTTTTGATCCTCTGCTGGAAATAAAAGAAACGTCATTTTCTGCTGATAAGTCTACTTAAATAACATCGCATATATTCGGCATTGTTCGTTTATTGAGCGAACTCAATTTCGCACGTTCATTTTGATCTTATTTTACAGTCAGAAAAGACAAACTTCTTTATAAAGATATAATAAACCGATGCTTACGTCACGATAAATTTAAACAAACTGAATTGAAGTAAGTGAAACCTTTTTTTAGCAAGTCAAAGATCTTTGTTTTCTTGCGCAGTGTACTTTGCTTCTTGATTATTATGTTAAATATTAATTTAACCATCTATAATTCATGTTGATAAATCTGAATATTCATGAAAAATGTGAGCCAAACACAGCTCTGCTCGCCATATAATTATCTCTTTACATATACGACACATAAAGTGCAATCTGTCTCGTATTGTGAAATGAAAAAATTCGATGTGTCAAGACATCATTTTTCTTTTTCAAACGAGCATAAAAATGCAAATATTTTGATTAGAAAGCAGTCGTTGGTACATAGTTAAATAAATTAACGTATAACTGCCACAATAATGTGAAAGCGTTCGATACGAGTTGTTTATGAATGAAATCCCAGTTATAGTGAATGCGCTTTTCGTTCACACATTCGTGAATGATGTGAATATCGCTATTTTATTTTGCATCATTTATGATACGCTTAAAAGAAACATTTATACCGTTAAACAAGGATATTCATTGTCAAATCAATTTGATTTATCATTTTGCACAAATTTTTCATTATTAATAACATTTAGCTGCCAATCGATAAGTGCAAAATAATGCACTCAAGTGCATATAATGCGTATAAAAATAATGCCTTTAATTGTATTATTTGGCTCGTTCAAATTACAATTAAATAAGACATTTCAAAAAGTTCGTGTTTATTATCTATCGAAAATTCTGCAACGAAAAGTGCACGACTGTGATTCTTTCCATTTGAGTTTCTTGCCTTGTCTTAAACTATATCTATTACTCGCTCGTAGCGTGGGACCGGAATTGGAATTATGTCTCTGACGTAGCTTTTTCAGCGACGTCAAAACGTCGCTTCCTTTTTTATTGACATTTATTCGATTTCTACCTTTACAAGTTCTAACATGATTGATCAAATGAAACGTGATGATAATCATAAATGACCTCAAAGCAGATCGTGACATTATCTGGATTGAATATTATTGGAAAAAAGCTATTTTTTCCATAAATAATTCATATAATAAATAACACAAAATAACTATACTATAATTAATACACCAAACTCTTTTTTCACGATTAAATTGAAAAACATACATTTCACATTGTATTTTGTTCAAATATCATACATTGTTAATTGTAAATATTGAATTCCTCAAGTCTTGTTGCAGGCTATTAATAGTCTCTGTAGTGAACCTAGAATACAAGCTAATATTAATTATGTATAAGGGAAAAATCAAAGGTATGTTGAAATGAATAAAACAAATGAACTGGAATTGAATGGTCTAAACTGTTAGTATAATTTTGTTACAGTTGTACATCCCGGAATCGCATAATTGCCTAACAAGATTTCAAAGTTATTTTGTTGAGCTATCTGGACCGTGTATCTAAAGTGTCAATTGAATGAAAAAGGTCAGCCAGGGCCGGATAATAGAGCAAACATGAAATCATTGATATATAATTCGAGCGTTATGAAAATAGAGCTGCGCGATGACAGATAGGAGTGAAAAAGGTGTATGCATTTGTGTGCCAGTGCAGCGCATTTTTTGCTCGCCTTTGCCTGACCAGGTGTGCACGTGGGGAGACCCGCTCCGTGCCCACGCTTCGGATGACTTTACTCAGACTAAAGCTGCCCAGTCCTCAGCGTCCTCATGAGCCACGTTGTATCGCATGTAAGAGCGCATAAACGCCCACGTACATTCGATAACCGTGACAGCAGCGTAGGTGGACCAAAGACACAACTCTCCAATTCGTCGTATCAGCGATTCCATGAATTTTCGGCTCTTCATTTCGCTTCATAACTTTGGAATTCGATATTTACTTTTCTTTCATTTTCTTCTTTCAGCTACAGCCGTGAGCTTGTATCTTCGCTATTTACCGGCTGTATAAAGTCATTGCAGTAATTTTCACTCCCACAGAATGCTGCGTCAAACTCAAAACGTTCAAATCTTAGTTATTGCCATCTCTCACCTTTTGCCTAATTTTCGTTTATCGAATCGTATAGGCGTCATTTGCGGTTGTATCTTTATGAGCGGAAATAAATTGTTTGCATGCATTTAATGTATGTATGCTGTGTTAGATATTTTATTGCAGCTATTCAAAATTGATCGTCATTTAGAAAAATCGATTTGATAAACATTACAAGAAACTCGTAATTCGACGGAACTTGTCGAACGGGATTAACTAATTTCCACACTATAAGAGCAAACGTAGTTAGATAAGCGAATACGAGCATGTTCAAGGCATGCGATTAGCGTAGGTGTTTCCGGCAAACGTCAAAGAGCTTGCGGGGTGCTATGAAAATGGAATCGTAAGATAAACGAGGAAGCATGTCGAAGAAGACAAAGTCGTATGGGGCTTTGCAGATCTGGATCAAAAAAACTTGGTACATCGTTGCTCAAATATCAGGACTTACATACCCGAAGGAATTTAAATCTTTTTTGATGTATAGAATATTGAGAAATTTGTGTCTCTTTTCGCAATTTTCTACATTGTTTTAAAAATATTAAGTATTTTTCAATATTTCAATATTGATCAATATATAACAAAATGTCCATTTAAGTTGTTATGTTGAAATATATTCAAATGAAATAGCAAAAATGGCTTGAAAGATTTCAATTATTAAGTAAAACCAAACATTTTTTGTAGCTTTGTATATATGTATAGAGATCTTTAGGTAAACTTCGATAATCTTCGACATTCTTCGAATATATTCGGTTACTTTCGGATAAACTTTGGCAACGTTTTGCTATTTACAGATCAACTTTGGGTAAATGATCAGATATTTTTACATTGTGAGTTTAAATTTGTTTACAATATAAATCCTAACATTCAATTAATTTATTTTTATGATTCCTCACACAAAAAAAGCAACTCAGAATTTCCAACGGGAAATTTTGAACTGGCACTTTTCAGGTGCCAGAGAAAATTGAGAAATCTTAATTTATTAATTTTATTTTGAATTTATATATTGGAAAAACTGCAATTTAAAAAAATTATATGATATATAATATTTATATATATTTATTTGTGAACAATATCAATATCGAATAATTCAAAATATTATAATAACACAAATCGTTATAATTCCCTTACCAGAGCTCAAGTTTTATATTTATAATTTTAAACTAAATTAAAAGTATTAATCGGTTATAATAATATATTTAGTACGCATAAACAAATTTATATATGGCTTATAATTTTGTATTGAATAAGCCACTTACTTTTTTAAATTATTTCTACTCTAAACAATTACAAAAATTGCAGTTCGTTCATAATTTAATTTCAAATTTGTCATAACAATAAATAATATTTATAAATCTACTAAATAAATCTTAATAAGCAAAAAATGCAAAATGTAAAAAATAAAGTCTGTAGGATGCAACCTATTACATATAACAGCCATGAACGTTGTCTATGTGAAGGGGTTTTAATGCTATTTCGAAAGTGCCTTTTAAATTAAAACAACAACAGAATAAAAAATGTAATAAATAATAAATCCAGCACAATATTATTAAACCCTGATATTCCTTATTTTCAAGTTTAAATAAAAATGAGTAAAAAAAGTGAATGAAATCAAAATAAATAGAAAATCACAATTTCATAATTTCTCTTTAATAAATATTCACACATTTGAAAAAGTACAATAAAAATAAAAATTATTTTACAATCATCATCAATTAATTATATCCACATCGTTATTCAGTGACCAACAAAGTATATTTTTTCTAAACAGCCGTGTTTAATGTTGTAATGTAAAATAAGGAAACAAAAGCGCGAATGATAAATATATAAAAGTGGAAAAAGCGAGGCAAAAATAATTGTGCTTATTCAGTGTTAACAACTGCTCGTGAGTAGGTATTTCCCGAGGGAATTCGCGCGTTTGATGTGACATTAATCAGACTTTTATGGTGAGTTAGCATATTATCGTAAAGCATCATCGGTTTTTTCTTCAAAAGATAAGCAGCAAGCGCGCCATAATTCTTTTGGTATGTAAAAGCGCATAGCAAAGTGGAAAATAAATATGAATGAAAAGCGAATAATACACTTGATTAAACAAGGACAGAGAGAAATAAAATTTGGATAGGTATTGTGAGATTGTTGTTGACAAATATGAAAAGGCAAGGCCACGATTGTGTCTTGTACACGCGCGCATGTAAGATAACAAGAGAGACTCTAGAGAGAGGGAGAAAAAGAGAGAGAGAGAGAGAGCGCGCGCGGCAGAGAAAGAGAGAAGGAGCGTAAAAACATGGTTGAAGGGCGAGATGGAAAGAGCGTCGTGGGGATGGGCGGTAATCTACTTCCGGTCACGTGATATCGAGCCGCCAGCCGGTTATTTTTCTTTCTTCTTATTCTTAGCCCGTCGCATCCGCTACTTAATAACTTCACTGTTTCATGAGTAGCGATCATTTCAAACGGATAAACGTTATTTGAAATTCTTATACGTTTTGCAATCAATAACACTTTTCATTATTTATTAATTACATACGGGAATTAAATATGTTAATATTAAATATTTTGAACGTGTTCTCCAATATTTTTCAGTCCAGAAAAGTTTTGAAATTCAAGTCAACTGTAATTACGACATTAACTTTTTTATACAAGGTAATTCAAAGGGCAAATGATTACCAAAATCTCATTACCATGCGAAGTTGAACGACCAATAACAACAATAACTATTCATGTACAATAAATGCATATAAAATGTTTTATGTCCGGGATGAAGAAATAAGTATCTGGAAATCGTACATTTTTGTGGGTTTAAATATTAGTATTTGATCTCGTAAAAGCTACACAATAATGACTCCATAAAAGTCTCAATTTAATTATATAGAAATTCATATTGCCGCGTCTGAATTATTGTCCTTCGAGATATTTCTATCATCTATAAAAAAAGACGGCGAATCGAATTCACATAAAAAAGAGAATGTTTTTTTCATTAATTCTGCTCATCAATTATATGACCACATAACCAAGAACAGCGGCCAGAACTCGTCTCCCAATTTCGTAAATTGTCACTTTCGTTGACCGGCCGAAATTGTTCATTTTAATAATTACATATCATCAGGCCCAAAACAAACAAAAAACGGGCCCAACGTATAATTAACTCGCTAGACCTTTTCGTCAGAAAACAAACTTGCCATTTTTTTCGTCCATTTTTCGACCAACTATTTACGTTCAGCTTCACTTTTATTGTTCTCGCGTGTATAATTGAGCTTTCAAATTTCGGTCGCTAGCCTTTTTGTCAACAAACTCGGACTATTAAATCGCATTGCAGTTTATGTCGCGCTGGCGTTTGCGCAACAAAATGGAGCTCAAATTTAATAGAGCATTATAGGCGAGTTTCAGGCGAGCAAAAAGTCGCATTTTTGTTTTACATTATGCGAACTGGGTGGTCGAATGTGAGCCATGAGAACTTCCGGCATATCTCGTTGTATGTGGCGTATCGTAAAGAGAAGAAGCACAGTGGCAGATAAAGCATTTGAGAGTTTGCATTCATTGAGAAAAGACCCCGTTGATCAATTTAAACATCAAATCTCATTTCGCAGCTCGTAAAAATCGATTTTCATTAATCATCCTCAACAGCGCAGGAAGAAAGATTAATTAAGATGATGAATCGCGTGTAATCGTAGTGGCTGCTCAAAAATGTTGATTGAGAAATTTATACCCAATGCGACTATTGCGCCTGCGCATTTTCACGGCCAAATTTCATTTTATCCATTCGCCATTTGTCATTTATCGTTTTAGCTTGAAACAGTGTTTTCATTATCTAGAGTTTATTTTTGTCGGCAATGTTAATCTTGGTACGAGTCCATTTGAATAGAGCTGGTGACAATTTCTAATATTAATTCGTTATATGTCATTTTCGCAGATTTTTTCGCCGAATATTGTTCGGCCAGCAGGTGAGTGCATTGTCACCAATCGCATCTTTAGAACGAGACTCGTTTGGAGTCGTCTTGCCTTCGAGAAACCGCACTTCTACGAAGGGATCTCTTTCTCTGATCAACTTCCCCCTCCACCGCGGAGTGGCTCTCCTGCCCCTCCTCCTCCTCCTCATCTTCAGCTTTCAACCGACGTTCGTATTCGGACATTGTCAAACATTGCAATACGCCTGAGTCATGGCTTATTTAACATTTTTACTTTTTCGGACCATTTCCGTTACCAACACCGCGATCGGTATTTTCTATTCACTGCCCGGATTAATGCAACCTGGCCTTTAAATCCCAGTTTCGCATCCACAAGGTGTGTCCTCGACCGGCTCGATGAATTCAGTGCGAAAATCACATTGTTCATTGGTCATTCAATTTTATCACTTGCACCAAGAAGGCAAAAGAGAAAAAACAATTTTATTGAAAAACGATTATTCATGGTTGTTTTTTGCAAACGAAAATTGTGATATTTAAATTAAATTTCAAATTTATTCAGTTTTAATTATGATTGTGCGAAAATCAAGATTAACAGACATTTTTGGATAAGACAAAATTGTAAGATGTTGAAAAAAAACATGTCTTCGGCTATAAAAAGTGATTGCATTCACGTGATTGGATTAAATTGAATTGAAAATTTCATATTTTTGATACGATGATTTAAAGTATATTCATCAATTTAAAATGAATACATTATTAATTCTTGGTTGACTATTATGAGTTTATTTTACTATTACAATCCGCGTTTGAATGTAAGGAGAAAAGATTTTCAAGATTTTCAAAACCATCAATTTTGGAATGAGTTTTATTTTTAAATGAATCATTTAAATAGCGAGATTTCTGTTTGAAATAAAAATAGATATCAATTATTTTAAAATACTTGAGCCCATTAGAAAGAATATATTGAAACATAGTGGACAAATTGTACACACAAGCGGTGACAATTGGCGACTAGAAACGTATTAAATTAATATGTGTCTGGCCTGGAATTAGCACCATTTTTGTGATTGAATGGATTTTTACGTTAGTTATGGTTGACACAAATATTTTTGTGCGCTTAACGCTGAGTAGTTATCTCGACTGTTGGCTTGGTCGGTCGAGCTCGGGTATTTCCGGTTGAGCTTCGTCATGGTACGGGTTGCCGGTTGGTTCAGCATCACGTACACGGCGTGCAGTTCTATAAAAGAGAAGCTGCTGTAGGCTGCGTATGCAACCGACAAGCATTAGATCCATTCCCGTCTCGGGCGGATGCGACCCGCTCTCCTAACTGGCGTTTCCGGTGGTCCCACTCCGTTCGTTCGCTCACACACACGCGCACACTCGCGCGTGTGCACGTACTCGCACGCACGTATCTCCTCATCCAACTGCATCTCCTTTTCTCTCGCATAATAATCGTGCTTCGACAGCCACCTTCTTTCCTTTCCTCCGGCCTCTTCGTCGAGCGGAGCCACCTCTGGCTCGCGGCGTCTCACTCTTCAATTCCTTTTTTCCCGTCATTTTCGTCCTTTTTGCCAATTTTTTTGCAATGCATAAGCATCTGCTCTCTCGCCAGCGCACTCCTCGCATCATCAAAAATCAAATCCTATTGTCTCGGCGATTATTTGCAACTGCGAAATTTGAAAAATGTAAGCACACGATTTCACTTTGTAACATGGATTTGTTAATTGACAACTGCGAAATAAGATAAAGTAGGAAACTGTAAAATGAAATGAAGAGAAAAAACAGTTGAAGTGCGCTTTTTTATTTATTTTCGAAATAATTGCCTTTGCGAGAAAGATAAAGAAGCTCGAGGATAGATATTCATGGTTTTCATCGTGTTTAATAGTGGCTTCATTGGCGAGCGCAAATGACTGCACAGAAGCATTCAAGTATAAAGGAAGTCCGCTCTAGTTTCTACAAATCATTTGATTAATATGAAACTTAGGTAAAGACGATAAAAGTCACGATACATTTGAAATTGAAATAACTAGTTATTGGAATGAAAAAGTGCAAAATGCATGGTGTCATAAATGTGGAAGGAGGGAGAAGAATAAATGGCAATTAAAGAAGCAACGACATGGGAACCGAATGAAATATTAGATTAAAGTATGAAACGAACCAAAAATTGAATTAACGAGCATCGAGATAAGCTGATAAGATCAGTGAATTCGGTTTGTACTATTAATTTGAACTCAAGTGGTGTTGAGCCCGCATTTTATTGTTAAGGAGCGTCAACATTATAATTAAAGTGAGCACTTAATTTGAACATGAGTCTACATAAAGTTGATTCGGTGGAAAAAGTGCGAGAAGATGATATCGGCCGGGTGATTTGAAAATGAAGTCATGCCCTCATGTGGGCAGTCGTTTTGACACAGCGACCCCTATTATTTGGCAGTTTGTGATGCGCTGGTTTGATTGGACATCACCTTGCATGGTGGAATTGAGATTAAAAGTTGGTGCTATTGAGGCAATAATGAGTGGCGTGGAAAAGAAAAAGAGGAGGACTGCTCATATTTTGAGATTTAGCTGTTAAAAGCGCTTCTGGCCTGAAAAACCGTGGCTGCTAATAGGACTAAAAAAGGGAAGAAAAAGGAGCGGCGCTGCGAGGATACAAAAGTGTCATTCAAATGAAAGACTAAATGAGAGAAAGAAACGTTGAGCTGGCAACTTCCGGAGGCGGCAAAGTGGTCGTCCGTTAGGATAATTAACGCAATTTAGCTTCCACGTGTTCCGATCCAGCTGCTTTGGGATTATGCCATTCATGAGAGAGACTCATTTTGTTTGACAAAAGGAAGCCTGGCGAGCGCCGAAACGAAGGAGTCAGCGACTCGTGGGCTGTATGAAATATGATTTCAATATGAACGACAGGCGACATCCGATATTGATACTTACCTTCGTAATCAATAATTGTGATGATTCGAAGGCGCAATTGGATCATAGGAACAGGCGCAGCAAAGTCGAGCGTGTGCACAAAAAAGAGCGGACTAAATGAAACTTTCAAATTGATTTGCGTCAACGAATAATCAACGTTGCACCTACGAGTGCTTAGATCGTGAGAAAGCTCGTGGGCTAAGAATGCGCGCGCTTGTAGTAGAAGAAACACAACTACTGGACAGTTGAAATATAATTTTTATTACTTTATTTGTTCTTGTGTCTCGTAATTACAAAACGCATAAATATATAAACTCAGTGATATCCTCAGACTTCAGTTACAATGGTTCGTCCAACTGCGTTGCCTCCGAAACAAAAAAGTTCGTCGACTTAATGGTCTATGGTGGTGGCTCCCGCGTTATTATAAATAATAAAATAAAAAATCGTTAACAACTTGGTGGATTGGGTATCTTAAGAGCGAGAGTAGTATGACTATATTTACAAATTAGACATCATTATTGTAACGTGCTTTTTATTAATATGATAACAAGTGAAATGTAGGTAATGACAATACATATAGCTTGATAAATTTTGTTCAAATATATATTTACAAGACATATACAGAGCGTGCGTAGTCCTTAAACTTAGCGAAAGAGTTCCTCAAGTCGCATTCGCTTCTCGCGCAATTTCATTCCTGTCCGTTCAAATGCTCAACCGCTTTCGTCCCTTCGAGCCTCGATTGCTCACGATTGTCATTTGCTCGCGAGAATCGAGAATCTTGGACTCTACATACTACTTAATTATTTTTTACATCGATGTATGTTCGCGCACAGAGTATAATATGCGTTTGCGGTGTCGCCCAGGAGATGGAGTGACGCTACGTGACTCTTCCGGTGGCCAGCGGAACGCGACCCTCCCGCCGACCACCGGCAGAATCGCGTCTGCGCGTTTATTATAATTACTTATCTACTACTCATTTCGTTTGTTTCTTTCACTTTGCCTGCAATCAAGTATTAAAGTTCGTTTCGATAAACACAACATCCGCGAGAAAAGGACTTCGACACGCGCAATCGTTATATCGTATGTTTCTTCGTTCTTCCGTCTTGCTAGCGCGACCACGTGATTCAGAAGATGAGCCATCTTTTCGATCGTCCCCGTTGACGTGAAATCGGGGGCTTGGCGCGTTTCCTACTTTTTTCACCGAGCGAAAAAATTACAAAACCGCCAGCTCCGGCCTGTGCCTTGTCTTCGTGTGCGCATGTTTCCATGCGTGTGTGTTTGTT
This sequence comes from Psix sp. ZL-2020, assembly GCA_022817045.1. Taxonomy (NCBI): domain Eukaryota; kingdom Metazoa; phylum Arthropoda; class Insecta; order Hymenoptera; family Scelionidae; genus Psix; species Psix sp. ZL-2020. Next base: position 17,687 of record JABFQD010000089.1, read on the forward strand.
CAATCGTGTCACCGTGTGCGTGTGTATGTGTGTATGCGTGTGTGTGTGTGTAAATAACGAGCTCTGTCCTCGCTTTTCTTCCCTTCGCGAATTGCGATTGCTCGTAAAAAGATCTCTGCCGTTTCGTTCGTGCTTTCTTTTTAATTCTCTCTTACATTCGCGTCGACAAAACGTCCACAAGACTAGATAATACTGGAAAATTGAATAAAGTCAAAAACCACCTCCTCGTTTACCAAAATTCCTCGGACATGCACACTCAGAGACCAATGCAATTGGTTGTATTCTTCATAACAAACAAAATGGCGTCTTTTATAATAGTAACCGTGGAAATGAATTTTGAGAAGATTTGTCTGCCAAAATGAAAGCAATAACAAAATATCAATTAATAGCGATTATGAGTCACTGGTCAACATAGCGAATAGGCGTCAATTGCGTTTGTCTCTGGCCGCCATTTTGGCCGCAGTACTCTCCCTAGGCATAAATATAATTTCACCAAGCATCCGGCTATGGCTTGTACAAGCATGCAAATTTGTTCTTCGTTCACACACTCGTTCGCATTTCCACTCTCGCGCTCTCTCTCTCTCCCTCTCTTTCTTTCTCTCAATCTCTCTCTCTCTCTCGTTCTCTCTCTCTTTCCCCTCTCATGTTTACTTGCTCATTCGTTTTCTTATTCTCTCTCTTTTGCAAGCGCACAATTCGCCACTCTCGTTTGTAATAATTATTGACATTATAATGGCCGATATGCGCGCAACCGACAAAGAATCCATTAACCATTGTAAATTGCAAGAAGTGGAATGCGATGAGATACAGAGAATAAGAGGCTTGATTCACGAAATCCGATTTCTTGTTAGCGACTGTCTTTGCCGTCTGTTTAGCTCTCTTGCGGTTTACATGCGAACTGGGCTGACGAATAAAAAGGAAGGAGCGGAAGACTTCAGGCTCTCGCCGTAATAGATTCTTTGTCGAGTGTACCTCGAATCTTGCGATTCTCGTTCCATCAAGTGGGAAAACCCCGGGCAAACGTTTGACTGCCTGTCGGCGGCAATTTACTCGCGAGACTTGCGCCGAGGCGCTGCAGATCGCTGGCGTGCGCGCACGCGCTTGATCTGTGCGAGCTCGGCGCAAAGCTCGCTGTAAACTGCGCTGATCGGCACGCAAAGAACAACAAGAGATGTAAGCACACCGTTGTTTGAAACGTGATACAATGAATGGTGTATGTGTGTCGATTAAAGAACAATTGTAAGCCACATTGAGGAACGATGACAATTGTAAATGCACGTGCACGTTTGACAATCGAATATGCGCAATTCGCTCGTCCGTCTGCCTGTAAGCGTTCGCGTCGCTAGTATCTTTTGTAGGTTGTAACATCTTTTATGCCAGTAATATACTCGCGATACTCCCACGAATAAATTAAATGTAGAAAAGTTTGTTCTTTATACAAATGTAATATACAATATATAATTTTAGTTCTGCTTTCTTCATATAATATTTATATATTTATAATATATAGAGCTATCTATGTATAAACGTACTGTCGCACGCGCGCCATCTCACGGATTTTTCGTCGACCTGTGCGTGGCCCGCGTTTCGAGTTATCCGCCGCGTGAACAATCAAATAAATAACACCACTTCCTCTGTCAACATCAAACGTAACTGTCCTTTGCGTTAAATGCAACTCTTGTACTAATGCAACGCGCATGTCCGAGCCTGTCCCGGACGTGTTGCCAGGCCCCCGCAGTCTCTGCAGCCGAAACAGTCGGGCGTTCTTCCTCCGTCAGCCGTTGTGCCGGATGGACGCATGAAAGGAACCGGGGCGACATCTAGTTGAGCGATGATTGAATAGGAGCGCTTATAGTTCCGGGGTGATGGGGTCGAGCAGTCTCTTCTCTGGGTCGCGGGAGTCGCTGAGCACGCTAAGCCCGGCGTGGTGGCGGGCGAGAGTCGCAGGATCGCACCGACATCCCTGAGCGGCGTGCCTGGCATAGCAGGCTTCACATACGGTGACGCATCCCTTGAGTGGCCAATAGCAGAGCAAACAGGGAAGCACGAGAGTGAGCGCGCCCAGGCAAGCCCAGCGAGCAGTTTTCTTGTTGCCGGTGCATGAGCAAGGCTCGTCCGCACAAGTGCCGCCCTCTGTGTTGCCATCACCGGTGCTGTCTCCACAGTGGTAGAAGAGGCCCTTCGCACAGCAGAGACAAGACGCGTAGTCGAGGGCGGTCTCCGCTGAACAAAAGCAGTTGTTGTGACAGAGCCATCTGCTGGGCAGGGGTGGCGGCTCCCGACACGACTCACAGCGACACTTGCCGCAATAATCGCACATGATGGAGAGTGGAGGCTCGGTGGCCCGATTACCCAGAGAGCCAGAACCAAGTGTGCCCGAGGGCTCCTTCGTGAACGACATGGGCTGCTTCGTAACGGGTCCAAGCGCCGGCAGAGCTGGTGACGAAGCCTGCAACAGCGAGTGGCTCTGCCGCCGGTGAATCGCATTGTGACGCGCTTGCGCGAGTTTGCGCTGCTGTTGCAACCGACGCTCTGCTTTCGGGCACTTCGGGTACTCCTGCTGACCATCACCTGGCGCCAACGTTGGCCTGAATGGAGTCTCCACGTATTCGTTGAGCGCCCTCTCGCCATCCGGTCGTGGTACTGCTAGCGTCACTTCCGTCACGACGTTGCTGTTGTTATTGTTGTTGCTGCTGGCACTACTACTGCTGTTGTTCGTACTGGCGCTGCTGTTGCTGCGTGTATCGTTGCTCGTAGAGCCTCTCGTTCGAGCACCGCTGCTGCGAAAACTACTGCCCAGTGGCGCCAACGGCACCGTCACCGGCGCCGGCAACGCCCCCATCGAGTTCGACGAATTCGTCTCATGCAATCTAGGTGGCGGTAACGGGCGTGTGTGGTCATGGCCGTGAACGCGGGCCAGACTGCCCGAGAGGGTGCTCAGGTTGAACGCTGCGGAGGACGACGATGCGGACGAGGGCGGCCGCGATGGCGGCGATGCTGCATGTTGGAACATCGGGCTCGCACAGTTGCTGGTTCGAGTATTGGCCGCCGCCGGCACCACTATAGTGCGCTGCGCACGCGCGCTCCTCTGCTCGCGCGTAACGCTTTCGCTGCCGCTGCTGACGCTGCTGATGTCGCTTGTGAGGCTGTCGTTCGCGTTCGGGCTGGACGGCGAATCGCATGTACGCTCGCTAGCCCATTGCGGTCGTAGCGCTGCGCTCGTTGCCGATTCGGATCTACGTAAGAGAGGCGATGTATCGACTGTCGTGGTTGTGCGCACTGCCCGGCCCGCGCGAGGAGGTAACGCTCTCGGCGACGGCGTTCCATTAGCGAGGGTACAGCAGGATGCTCCGCGGCCGCTTCCTCCCGACCTCGCGACACGCGCTTCATCCCCACCTGAAATCCAATCAAATACATTTTATTAGTTTCCTTGTATAAATTCTAGATTAATCTTATATAATAATTTCATTTCCTTCCAATTATTACTATTACGTGTTATTCAATACATTTATTTTACAATCATAATTCTGCAAAATGTCACATTATTTGAATTATGATTATTGGTTGAAAAAAATAACATTTGGAATGAATGGCTGATAAATAAATGAACAAACCGATGATCGCGCAAGCTCGAAGAATCTCGATGTCTTGCTCATTATCACCGATTCCAGAATTGGAACAGCCAGAAGTTTATAAATCAGTCTTATTCTTCATCATCAAGAACTAATCTATAAGAAGAATAAAACGCAAAGCTGTTTACAAACATGAACAACTCATGGCGTCGAGGAAATGTTTTGCGTGGCGCAAAATAAGGCCACAATAAATATTCAGTGCTCACTGGAGTGTTTAATTTTTATTGGTAGAATTATGATAATTTCAACTACTTTTTTTCCCTGCATACCACAGGAAAAGAAGGGAGCGAGGCTTCGACGATATTCAACAAAAGAATGCCAAGAGAGCAGGGTCGGATCACGCTGTAATGAATCCGAGCGATTCCTTTCGCTTGATGATACTTTCTGATCCTCCACAGAGGTCATCAAATTTCGTATTCTCCGCAAATAGTTACAAGCGTTTCACATCACTCGATACTTTTGAGAAGATCTCCAACAAAAATCGTCGCTGAGGCATCATCGTCTAACTCGGAGGCAAAAAAAGGTCGTCCGAGCATCGATCATTAAGATAATGATCAATGATGAAACCGATAGCAGGAACAAATTCATTGTCGAAGCAGAAAACAAATGCAAATTTGGCGTAGAAAATGAAGCGCGATCGGATGGTCGAAAATGGATTGTTTAAATCCGTGCCTGAGCCGAGATACGCGTGGTTTCAGGTAAAGTCAGACATCGCTTGAATGAGACTTCGCAGGAATCCAGGCAGATGCGTCCGTCGATGGGCAGATGTTGGTTTCATTGGATCCCGTTGCCAGTCGTGGGCTTTTCTTTTGCTCGGCAACTCTAACATCCAACACAAACAAATCGACAGCGCGACTTTGTTTTGAATTACGAGTCGAGCTCACGGCCGCTTATCTGCTACTTCACAATCGACCGAAAATGGTGTCGCCGGACATGGAAAAAAGAATCGGCGCTCTTATCAGCGAGCAAGTTTGCCGTCGATGCGTTGATATGACCGCGAGCGATGCGCAGCCACGCAGACGAGCGGCTAAATATAACGTCCGCGAGTGGATCCCGAAGTCGCAAACTTTCGAGACGGGCACGTCGAAAGCCGAGAGCCAGAAAGTAGGCCTCGCGATGGTGTAGGCGAACAAAGTGGGCGCCTATCGGCCACTCGCGCCCACTGCCGACAACTCCAGCAGACGTTAGATATTCATTTTCCAAATCACCTTAATAACCCTTTCATTTGAACAACATTTTCTCGCGTTCCAATGTTTTCTACATTCCTGTTCCATTCATTCAACATTTCTGACTTTCGGTTCATTTAGAAAAATGGTCACGTGACCTTTAGCAAGCATTTGAGCTGTAATTTTAAGAGTGTGCTTGGTGCAAGCGAGCTGGAGGGTATGAATGAGTTTGATAATCAATTGATCAGGTGTGTACGCTGTGAAATTCAGCAGAGTCAATAAAAGCGTTTTGTAATGGCTGTACAAGCGAGAACAAACAAACATTTATTCCCGCTGAAGCACTGCTTGGAAATGTTTATAAATTGATACGACGTCGGGTTCTCCGCACGACCGGGTAACGTTCGTCCTAGCGTCGAGGGGCTGAAACAAGCAGACCATTGATCACAGAGCACGCCGAAAGGAATATGTGACTATCAGCGACCGATTGCTACAGGTCAAAGCCTGTCAGTCACTATACATGCTGATAAGCACGAAATTTTGTAAGCGATAATATAATGTGGGAACTGCTCTTCGTTTTCCGTTTCCAACGCGCTCATAAATCATCGCTTCTAAATCATCAATAAATATACCTCGTTTATGCAAAACTGTTTACATACTCTCTTCCACCGAGAACCAATCAAAAGCGTTCGTCAGTCCCAGAGACTGTATTCAATTTTCATGTTTACACTCATCTTTGAAGGTGAAATGTCAATTACTGAATTTTGTATCTTTGCATGATAAACAATATGCTGAGCAAAAATAATCGAGACGTAATATCACGTTGTCAGATATTTAGCATGCGTCTTATGCAACTCGCGATTAATCCATCGCGAGTGCAATTTTTGACAAGTGATGTATGGTGCGTGCAGGTGTTCCTGTAATGCGCGAAATTTATTCTGATATTATGCTCGAATCAGGCGGGCATTAATCATGCGTGTGTGCACGTTTCGTCAGTTCTATATCTAATATGTGATACATATTAATTCGACGATAGTTTCGTTATCGGACTGACGAAATGAACCAACTCGCAGTCGCTCGTTATGGCCAACCGATCGCGTGCTAAATGAAGGTTTCCAGGTCAGTTTGATTAACCACCAATCCCCTAAGATGTTGAGACTTCAAGCTCATCGGAATAGTCGGCTCCCTCTGCGCCATAATTAATATCAAAATAACCCGCAAGATTAATGGCGCTGAAATGCACTAATACCCGCTACACATTTATGAATTCGTCCAGTCTAGACATTACGATGATGCGAGAGCCGGGCTATAGCGAATATAGACTTTTATTTCCGTATACTGATTCATGGTGAAATATATGTCTACATTTTTCGCACTACATTCTCTCCCCATTGATCAACAATTTCTGTCAGAATAGATTCAAAAGTGTAAACAATTTCGAATTCTTCCAAATTCCATTTCCTATTTTTTTCAAATACAATTTCAATTCATAAAATAAAAATAATCAAACAAAGAGTTCAAATTCGCCTCCAACCTATGATTCATTTTTTAATTTCAAAATTGAAATTCACCTTACAATTTTTTTAGCTCAAATTAACTAAAAAAAACTTGCCAATATTTTCTAATTAAATATTCATACAATTACTTGAATCTTAAATTGAAACAAATAAAAGTATTATATAATGCTTAATAATGTTACAAGTAATTAATTTTTGATTTAAGTGATAAAAATAGTGTATTTGAAGGGAATAACAAATGCGAATAGATTTAAATTTTCGCGGTCAAGTAAGTGATGCGCGCGCACCGGTCGCCGAAGAGCGACTGATTCGATGAAGCGAGTAGCAGCGTGGGACGGGTGGGGGAGACGAGGCAGGAAAAAGCACAGTTGCGAGGGGCGAGTAAAAGAGGGGCGCGGCGGCCGAGGGCCTAGCGCCATCTGGTGGCGGAACGAAGAAACAAACAAACGGCTCAAGCTTTTTATGAATGGGTGGAAGCTATCATTGAAGTTTCGAGTTGAATGAAAACATTACCACCGCCGTGAGTTCGTTCTGCACCGAACTCTAACACGTCGGCGCGACCTCCTAACGACCATTGCTTATCGGCGGGAGATTCAAATACGTCAATAAGCCAATGGAAACGATAACGCACTCAAACACCCACGCATTTAGACCAATTGCATCACGAAAATAGTTTTTGACTGTACGTATCAATGAATTTGATTTTAAAATAATGTTACCGACGTTTTCGAAACTTGCTCATTCTCTTATTTGTACAACTGTCAATTTACAATTATTTAAATATTTAACCTCGCTTATTATTGGTTATTTGATTGTTCGCGAAAGAGAATGAATTATTTGGGTGTTTTGTTTGAATATTAGATAAGCATTGCCTCTCTTATCGTAATAATAAATTTATTCTATTTATCTGATAAAATGAAAACGGTCATTAGTTTGTGTTGAAAGGAAAACGCTTGTATATATTGTGTTTCATCATGTCATTCAGATGTAAACCTTGTATTATAGTAAACACAATCGAAGACTTTAGTCGTCAATGAGTTTATTTTAAGTATTATTATCTGTTCATTTTGTTTTTAAACATTTTTTCTCTTCCTAATCTTTCAGTAAGAGATTCGTTGTTGAATAGACTACACTATTTCAAACCTTCCTATATGCTTTACTGATACAATTTTTTTTCTTTTTCTCAAGTTTCACATAAAATCATATTTTCTTTGGACGAATTTCAAAATACCTAGCACGTATTTTTGATTCACAATTTGTTCTCTTTCTAACAAAGCAGAATTGTAATCGAAGCAAATTTTTGTCCTTCCAGGAATTCAATTTTGTGTTAACCAAAATGTAGAAAAGCGGCATAGAAAAGAGGACGAGTTGAGTGCAACAATTTTGGTCGCTGCTGTGTGGCCCTTGGATGCTCCCGTCGAAAGCATAAGCTTAAATTCTATTGAGACCTCGAGATGCGCGCGTCCTTTCAAAGAGGTTTCTGCGCTACCGGATGCTGGCTCGCCAAGGGAATCGACAGTTGCATCGCTCTCAACATAGAATCGAGCGATCACACAAACAGATGCCTCCTCTGTTATAATTTCTTTGACTCTTTCGACAAAAATTGGCCAGCTCGAAAGCGAATTGTGAACATCACGTAATGTGGTTTCCAAATTGTAAATCTGAGAAGCTTTTTTTGCTCAAAACAATGCACAAAATTCGCTTCGTTAAATGAAAAAACTGTCTAATAGAAGTTTTTTTTGTAGACGAACAAACGCAGTGCAACGGTTGCAGTTGGAAGTCAAAGACTCGCTCGACGTGGAAGATATAATGAAAAGAGGTAAATGTTTTCAGGATTGCATCGTGTAACAAGGCTCTCAGGAAGGTCGACCGCCTTCGTGGCAGGCGCATGCGCGCCTGTGTAAAAACCACGAAGGCTGCCGACAAAACGTTTTGTAGCCCTCTCTGCATAACAATAATTTTTGCTTTGGCGAATATAACTGTCGGCATAAATTACGGAAAACAATTTTTGGCCATATTAACGACCAACTCGAACGATCCCACGTATCACAATATAACGCGCGTTAATACAATCATTTATTAAGTTCAATTCCCGTAAGTATCCGTTTACGGCCTGCGAAGACAGACAGAAAAGGCGAGAAAAAATGCAAGATATATTTAATAACGTTCAGTATTTTACAGGTTCTTACGAGGCAAATTGTTTTATCATAAGCTGAGAGAATCGTTTGCCGAGAATATCATTCCAGCGAATTCCTCCTCGAGATTTTGCCACCTCAATTTAAGGCGATTCTTTGAAGGCTGTGTCACGTGGCACATTTTATCAGTGATAATTGGTGGAAGATAGTTTGGAGAAAAAAGTCGTTGCTTTTTATATCGAGGCATTGATTAGCAATATTTGAACCTGTGAAAAATATCACAGCCACTTGAATAGTCACACCTTAAGTGACGAAATCTGTCGCGGCGGCATTAGATTATAAACAGAGATCGAACATTTCTCTTCGTCGCGTGGAATGTTCGGTCGTTATTGCCGATCGGCATGATTTTAATTGGGATCCAATAGTTGACAATCACGAGTCATTCACTTGATCCGCGCATGCGTCCCAGTGAATGGATGGATGAACTGTCGTTATTTATGTATGCTCATATGTGCATCGATGATCAATCCAGCGGTCACTGCCCTCGTTCGGCGGCAGGTATATCCTAGGATCCTCTAGCAAAAATAGATCTCATTTCAAATAACGCAATTCAAGCGCGAATTTGAATTGCACGCTATTTGCAACATTTACATGACAAATTGAGCGAGTATCGCTGCAAAATAATTCTACAAATCTATGAGATTGTGATTTATGAAGAAGCTTCGGTTTTAAAAGGTCTCATTTTGTGCTTGCAATATTGGGATAATAATTTAAATGGATCAAATTGTTATTTGAAGCGTACGTTAAGTATCAGCTAAGTTATATAATTGTTTATCAAATTACTGCGTCTAAAAATAACTTTGGATTATAGTAAAAATATATAGTTAACGAAGAAATGTTATCGATGATCTGCATCGTATCGCGTACTGGCTGGTCGATAAATTTATTATTGTTATGATGGTCATCAGCGCGATCAGATATCAGCAACAAGTTTACTATTGGCCGTTCATTTGTAAAATGCATAAGAATTGACTCGCATTTAAAACACGCGCGTGTGTCTCGCTCTTATTTTCGTGCTCGCGTTATTTTATCTTGTTTATTTTGTTCTCGAGCGTATGTAACCGAACGTTTTGTCCACTTGCACAACAACATTTTGTGCGCGTGTTGCTGTTTCTCGTTGCTTTTTGGTGCATCGAACGTGACAATAAGAGACACAAACTGTGCGGCGGATATTTTGTTTTCGCCAAACCCATTGAAGCACGAATTTATCTTCATGGTTATCGCATCGCAATATTGATCGACAAAATTGTTTGAGCCGCGCGAGTTATTCGCGTATCTAATTTTTAGCGCACATAATGAGGTCATGGCTGGTTTGGTTAATTGCCGGAACTTTTTCTCGGTCTCTTTTTTTCCTCCTATTTTCTTTCATAACAGATCTGATTATTTTCAAGGATGCTCTTTCATTCATAACTCGACGTTTGGAAAGAAATCTCGCGCTGTCGATGGAACAACGTAAATGGCTTGAATTTGTTAGATGAATTCGCTTTAGCTGGCGCGTTTATCGCGATACAATGTCGCCGTGACTTTTTCCATATAGGAATACAAAAGCAGCCATTCCAGACATGGATTAATTGGTTTTCATTGCTTGAGGTCAATGACTCACGAAGCATTGCACAAATGGATATATTACTAATCAACGAATAGCGTCTAACTCGAAACAAAGAGGCGCGATCTGGACGATCTTCTTCGACGTGGCTTCATTTTCGCGATCGCTTTTCAGCGCCCTTGCGAGCGGCTCGCACGAGCGGCCTGGCTAAAATTAGCCCGACCGGACTTACAAGAGCGTATCGCGCGGATTGCATCCGCGATTTTCATCGACTATTTTTAAATGTCGTGTTTACACTCGAAGCAGTAAGAATGATTATTTTTGGTCGAAAAGTGTTCTCATGTTTCGGTTAGCTAGGTTACGGATGTTCGTTGTCCGGCCGCGCTTATTTGCTCGCTTGGCCAGAGATAAGAAAAAGATGAAGAAGAAGAAAAAGAACAAGACGACGACGAAGAAGAAGATGGAAAAGAAGAAGAAGAGAAGGAGCAGGCGAAGGAGAAGTAGGGTGAGCGGAGAGAAGAGCGAGCGCATCCGCCGCGTACGTCGCTCTTTCAAGAGGAAGACGGAGACACCGCGCGACGGAGAGGGCATGAATGAACGCACGCGTACTCAGGAATGAGACGCCGCGCGACGAGGACGGACGTACTCATGAATGAACGATGCGCGACGAAGATAGAATTCACGAGCGAGATAAATATAGCACGCGTCTGACGACCGACGGAGAGAAAAAGACAGCGCGAGAGAGAAAGAGAGAGAGTGAGGCCCGCGCGAAGATCGCGCAACGCCGAGTGTTCTAGAGATCCGTCTCACGAGTATTAGAATTATGTTGCGAACAATTTTGACGCTCGATTTTTCAGATCGGCCTATTTCTGATATTGCATCATACGCAGTCGAGTCGCCGGGTTCTCTCTTTTGGGAGGACGGCGTTTTAGCAATGATTGTGCAGTTCGTGTGTACGTAACCAGTCTTTCAGCATTTTTGTTAGCAAAATTGTTAGCCGAATGACTAAATTGTTTTGACGGCTTTTACGACGTTGATTTGAGAAGCGCCGAGCGATGGAATTTCGCTGCGAAGATAAAACAAGCGAACGGACTAACGCGTGGAGAGGATTTGCATAGTTGATGTACGAGCGTAGAGGCGCGTTTTTGCGTGGATTGAACTTCCTGTTCAGAATCCGGCTGAGTTTCTTGGCGACTCAGCCTGTCGAGTAGTAGGAGTTCGCAAGGGAGGCGTGCCAAGAAATAAGAAGTCTACGATTCGTTGCGAAAATGTTGGCTCCCGGTTTGATCCCGATGTAAACAGTCTCTGGTCGAAGACACTGAAACCCTTCTGCTTGAATATTCTCCCTTGAGATTCAAATGGACCCATTGAGCTCCTTTCGAGCGACACCAAAACAGAAATCGGCTTAGAAAATAACTCGAAATAACGATCGAGATCGCTCGGATGCGAGCGTTTCTCAGAAAACCACAATTTAATCTCAAACTTTGAAATATCTTTAGACTAGCGGCGGCGATATCTTTCCTTGGTCAGCTCAAAATTTGACTTGCATTTTTTACAGCGAGCGACGACAGCGACATCCGTCGTCCAAAACAGTCCAACTGATTCAATTTTGTGTCTTTTTCAGAACCGTGCGTCGCAGAAATAAAGTGGTAACTCGAAGAATAAGAGTAAAAGGGAAGGAGGGAAAAAATTTTTTAAACACACGAAGAGAAGAAGAGGAGACGGAGAGGGGAAGGAAGGAGCCTTGCGGAGTGCCGCGTGGGGGCGCGGTGGAAGACGTACGCAACTAGAAGGAGACAGCGAGTGAGCGAGCGAGAGAGGCAAAACAAGACTATCGCGATGGGGCCGGAGAGAGAGACGGTGCGCGGCAAAGGGTCCGCGGGGAAGTGGAAGCTTCTTGTATATACGTGACGGAGTGATTCCAGTCAGCGGCGACCTGTTGGTGTTGCTGGCTCCCGCGGTTACGCGCTTACGCACGCACGCACGCACTCAGGCACTCTCACATGCGCGCCTCGCATGCCAGGATACTCTAAATGCGGCGCGTAAGTGAACGTGCCCCTGAGAGTGTGTGCGTGCGTCCTGTGTATTAGCGTGTAGTTGCGACTGTGGGTGAGTATCACAAGCACACGCACACGCCTTAGTGCCGGCTATCGGGTATTCAAGAAGCCGGTCGTACAGTCGACTTATACGATTAGTTACCCCGCGTATAGATATACGCTATGAGCTCGCAGAAGGAGGGGGGAAGATTAAAGGAGAAGGACAAGGTGTGCGTGTGCGTGCATGCATACGTGCGTATGTGCGTGCGTATTGGTGCCTGTGCGCTTGTGTGGCGGAGAAAGGCGAAGGAACAAAATTAAGTGTACAACAGTCGAGCGACCTTTCTTACGTCGCCGAATTGTCAGAAACGTTTTTGAGCGAGGGAAAAATGATTACGTAAAAGCCCGGAAGTTTCGAACATGGCTGGCCATCTATTTTGCGAGCGATCCGCCCAAAATAGCCGGCCGTCCGAATATCTATGGGGCTGGCTTTTAGAAAGCGGCAGTCCTGCCTCAATGGATTTTCAGCAAACTTCGTGCTGAATCCTTAATGAACTTGTCGTTGGACGTTTCAATAAATCATCCACGAGCTGCTTGATAAATTACTCACGAAAATTCCCGAACAATTCGCTGTCGCAGAGGTCTTCGACTTTAACCCATTAAGAAGCGTGCTGCCGGCCGAGGATGCACGAATTTATTCGACTGTGCTGATCTTTTCATTGGAACAGCGCTCGGATATCTACTACTTTAGACGCAAACTCGTGCACGCGTATGTTTAAAGGGTTAATTCTATCCGGAGGAATCATCGGCGAAAGGTATACAAAATGGTTGTTCGTGATTGAAAAAGCACGCGTGGCGTGTGGAATTTTTTGTTTTTTTTTTTTCTCAGAGGAATCAAGATAATAAGCACTGTATGACGGTATTATTGGCGTGCATGGCGATGTGCCGTGGCGTGGAATGCTGCGCCGCCGATCCTTGTCATACGAGCTGCCAAATTTTCATATCCCGTTTCTATGCAAATCGCGACGAACGCGGCTGTCTCGCCTCGGAATAGAAGACTATTGGATCGTTTTTCATTTGCGTTATTGCCTCGTCTATACTCTATCGTGGTAATATTACTGCTAATTGGACTGTGTTCAATTTACAGTTCCTGTGCAGTCGCTATTCCCAACAATGTGTCGACGCTAACGATCCCGCGTATTACGTAACAGAAAATTCGTTCCAAAGGAAATATTGTGTTTCGCATGTTTAACCCAGGCATTAGCTATGCGCAAAATTTAAAGATGCGGTGCGTATGGGTTGCGCACAAAAGAGAAATGTTACACCGGATATCCCGCAGACGGGCGAGATCGCACGAGTTCTCGAGTAACCAGAAGCGTGGAGAGAGAAAAAAGTAACGACAGAGACAATATCGGGCAGCGTCGATCGTTTCTATTCTTGGTCATAATTTTCCGAAAGCCGAAGCAGCGTGTTATTCATAGCGAGGCAACGCGGCTCGAGCGTTATCGCGCTTAAGGAGAAGGGAACCGGTCGAGGAGGAGAGCGTGTGCTAGATGGCGATGGCGTCAGTCGTCATTGAACGAATCGATGATTGCGATATATTGCCTCCTTGGCCGGCGTATGCTCAGGTATAACTCGATGCATAAGGACGTATGTGACTGTGCGCCGATTGCCGAGTGAGAGAGCGCACCTCTCGTCTCTCCCTCCGCGAGACGTTCTCTCCTTGGTCGGTTTATCAATGAACGCGTATGAGCGTGCATACGTGCAGTGACATCGCACGTTTAAGATCTATTAGTTCGAATCGACTCGACGGCTGAGTTCGCGCACTCAGAAAACTGCGCTTCGAAGAAACGTCCAATTGCGTGTACGTGGAACAATGTGCTGACAATAATGATTCATTTCAGACGAAGGTTAAGATGATTCAAGTGAAAACGAAATTCGAGCGCTTATTGCGAATCAGATTGCGCTTCCAAATCACGACACACTGAGGCGATGAGTTTTCGCTTTTCTGGAATGCTGCCGTGATTATTCACCAACCTTTGTATCACTTGGTTTCTTTTTTTTCTCCTTTTTTTCCCGCATGAATTGATTATTTCGCAGGACGTCTATTCATACTGTGCGCATCTGTTGGGTTCAACGCATCTATGCCGTCAAAAGGTCTTCCTTCTAGCTTTCTAAATCACCGGCAAGACCTTCGGAGACACACCCTCTTTTAAAGCGACTCGTTCATAACGTCGTAAATAATCCCCTTACATTGTTAATGAAATACCTGTCCACCACTTGGAGGCACAATGCATCCAAAAACCCGGTTCCTGTTATTTTTACGCTGAGAATGAACGACCCCCTCCATGCTCGTACTTGGAATTCGATTTTGTATGCCGGAGCTCGTTTTTCCAGAGCAGCGTTACATTTTTCCGGCCGGCGATAAATTGTCAGATAATATCTGCTCGAGTCATGGTTATGACGTCGATACGTAAAACAAATGAGCGCGAGTCAGAATGAAATGGAAGAGGTCAGTAACCGAGCAAAACGAAATTTTCGATAACATCTACTACAGTAGTTACCATCTGAATTGGTATATTTTCATCAATAGGTAACTGTACTTTGCTCAAGGCTTGCTCCGAATTGTCGCCATTTCCGCTAACCTTGGGCTGACCAAATTTGTGATGTCAAACTCGCAGGACACTCCGAGCAGTATCCTCGATAATTTTATTTGAGCATGGCGCGCGCGTTTCGACTTTCGCTCGCTCGATTGCTCGCGGCTCTTTCGCAAAATCCGTTCTCCACATCTCCTCCCGCGTTATACGGCAATCGAGTCACGGGATATGGAATGTGGACGCCATATGGTCGGAGCCTCCGTCCACCCACTCGCTCGACTCGCACACAGCCGCGGATCGAAGCTAAGTATCGTCGCACAAATACATTGCAAAAAGCCTATTTTCGGCCCGAATAACCAACGCGCCATGCTCTTGTCCGCCGTTCGTTTGCATTACACCAGCGGAGCATCGTACATTTCATTATTACTCAACATACTATTCGAGTTTGCATTGCAAATAATCGGCCCATTTTGAGATTGCTTACAGATCAAACTGCTCGCCGGACATCCAGCGACCCGAGGAAGTTGATTCTGAGCTGGGGAAGGATTAGTTGTTCGAGTGCGAGCAAATTGGAGGAGAAAAAGATTGCCGGGGAAATAAACAAAGACGAAAGATAGGGCATATAAATCAAAGAAACAGACATGAGCAGCGTGCAGTGACGTGACGATACATAATGATGAATGTAGATTGCGTGCCAGCGTTGTGACGAAAAACAAAGAAGGAGATACGGAGGTGTCGTAAGCGCGATGCGGACAGAAAACCGAGGAGATAAGTGGAACCGCGTGCAAGCCAAGTAAGGGAGCGTCGTCGAGCAGAGGAGGAAGAAGGGAGCTAGATAACGGGCTTGGCAAACAGAGATAGCACGGCGCATGCTTGTACGTTTCATTCTTATAGCACACTCGTAATTATATTTATGTATTGAGAAAAATCGTATTCAATGTAATGCATGCGAAATAAATCAAATACTTTGAATGTGAATAATTTTGGTCGCTTCACTTTTCATGACTGACGTTGACTCAATAACAATCTTATTTTCAACTCATCTCATGACAGAAGATTAACCTTTGGATATCTAGCGAGTACGTATGTTGTAAAATGTGTCTGTACACGTTCTTTCTATTTAAATTGATGATAAGGACTTTTTTGCCAAGCGCGATTTTGAATTATACCCAAAGTACTGGTTCTAAATTGAAAATGAATTTTCAGGAAAATGTGACCAGCCTGGAGAAAGCCGCAAGTTTGTACCGAAATATCCTATCGAAGATTGAAGCAGTTCCGAAGCATGTCATAAGGTGTTAGTTACGATGGCTAAAAATGTTTTTAAAATATCTGGCAAGTGTCGAATGAATGACGTGGAATTGCTTAGTAAGCAGAAATAAAATTTCCAACGATGCAATCCAGCCATAAAATCTTACTGCGCGGACTCTTGTCATCACCTGTAGAGACATCTAGAGGTTTTTATTTTTCTTGTACACCGCTTTGTCGATGTGCTGTTGCATCGTGCAAACCGGACTGGCATTTTTTTGCGCGTTCTTGTTACGCAGTCGGTTCGATACGGCCCTGCCAAGCCCAATGTGGAACGTGTGGAAATCGCGGTTTCATTCATGCGACTCTAACTGTGTTTGCGTGGTAGTAGATTTCATGCACATGTACATCCCGTTGGCAGCTTCAAATTTCTCCAACTCGATATTAATCGTTACATCAATAGACAACGATTCTCTTAAAGAACGCAGACTTGGCTCAAGATAATACACATCAAATATGAGAATTTGCATCGTTCTCATTTTGAATGCAAAATGATTCATTAACGAAAATAAAATGGCAAACTGAAATCCGTTCGCAAGCCAGAGATAAAAGAGTTTATTGATGGATGCTGCTCGAGTTGTACGGACGGAAGTGCGACTATGTGTGTGTGTACGTGTGTCTGTGAGGACGCATTTCTTTTAGCCGCGGATACGAGCACGCACACAAATGTCAAGAAAATACGAAGTAAACGACTACTTTCTCGCAAACTTTCTATTGGTCTACGTTTCATTCACTGACACGTTCTGAAGATTGACAATCCTAATGTGACACTCGCGTAACTTGAATGCATTCTGATTTTCTTTCAAGTCACTATAACAGTGAATCGCATTCAATACTCTGAGATTATCTGGACGCATTTTTGCATCATGAGATATACTGTTGCATTGAGAGACGAAGGAGCTGCGTCAAAGCGTTCGGGAATTTCTCAAACACATCAACAGCTGGCGATTCTGGAGCAATTAAATGATCGCTACTATTCGCGCGAGTCGGATTTTCCGTCGGCTCCATTATTCATGGTGAATTGCATGATGTGAAACGAAAAACATTCACTGTTGTAACAATTGTGATAGCAATAAAATGGTCGGAGAGTAGGAGCACGTTCATTCACATGGAGATTGAATTTTGGAGAATGCAAGCAAACATTCCGACGACGTGACACAGGACATGCGAGTCCCATGACTAACAAATTTGGCTTGCGATTGTGAGCATTCTTTGGTTTGCGTAAAAGTAAGAATGAAATGAAACATGAATGCGCGGCACTTCCGTTAAGAGATATTTCACAGAATTGGTAGACAAACTAAGCAAGACTGAAGCAGCTCTTGGCGTTGAATAGAATATCTGATTAATATTAAGCGATAACGATTTTTCAAGAACAGCTGTGATAACTGCCGATAAAGATGGTACTCTTGTTTGCTAAAGATAATAGCACAAGTAAGTTGCTATTACTGTTTCTGCTGGAATCTGCTTTGGTGAGATAGGTTATAGGAAGAGCGAGCAGTCTGGTTGATAGTAAAGAACGGGGGATTTGCTTTGTGAATGGGTTGATGCGAATGAGCATGCGTTTTAGAGGAGTCGTTAATTGCGTGAATGAGTGTAGTGGGTTGGAGTAAACGCAAATAGTAGGTGAAATGTGTACTCTGTTAAAATGGGGTGTTTGTTTGAATTGCAGTTGGCGCAGGTGTTTGCGAATGAGGGCAACTCACCGTTTCGACTGGGAGGCCGTGGGGGCGCAGGGTAATTTGGTGGCGTCAGGGGGGGTGGCGGCGGCGGCGGCGGTAGCTTATGCAGTGACTTGGTCTGGGGTTGTAACCAGGTCTGTGACTGCGGTAAAAGCGGCTGACCGTGAGTCGGCGAGGGCGACGGGCTGGACGTCGACGAGGACAGGCTCCGGTACGACGTGGAGCTCAGGTTGTTGGGAGGCCAAGGTGGGCGCCGCGGAGGCAGCGCCGGAGGCGGGTTGCAGTCCAAGGTATCCACACTTCCACACTTAAGAATCACCTAACACACCGAAAATGTTCTTCACTGTTCACCACTCGCGAGCGAGTCGACGGCTATATCCAACATGGGGCGTCCGAGCGCAAATCCTTGGCTCGCAGCAGCAGCGGCGTGCAGATAACTCCAAGTAGCATCCCCTCGCGACATCCGCCAAGGGGTTTTAAGGGCTTGTTGATCAAAGGGTGGTGGGTGGGGGGTGTTGAGAAGACACGACTCGAAGCAAAGGCTTGGCCTCTTCTTTCTTCGGTCGCTCCCTCTCTAAGCTGCGGCCTCACACAAATACACTCAACGAGACAGAGAGAGCGAGACGAGGAAAGAAAGAGGGGCCGAATATGTATCGCGTGGGCTGGCCGTGAGTAAGAGGCTTCTTCATTGAGCGAGCGTGTGGATGGACTCGCGACGGGCTGCTGCTGCTGTATGAGAGAGCAGAGAGAGCAGCGCAGAAATATCCCGTTGTCGTAGGTGCGACGAGTCTCGCCAGGCTGGCCGCGTCTCGATCGCACTCCCGCGCCCCCAGTCTCATTCGAGCTGCTCCGAGGGCGACGGCGACGCCGACGACGAGTCACACGACAGTCAGTTGTCCGTCCCCGACAAGTAGCATCGCCTCCTCGACGCGTGCCAAAATCTCACTGAGTTCGCCGGCACTCCACTTCCGCCAGCTCGACCGCCTCTTCCTCCTCCTCCTCCTCCTCCTCCTCCGCCACCTCCTCCTCCTCCACCGCCGCCCCCTCCAGCCGGGCTGCTTCCTTCCCCTGCAGTCCCTTCCAGCACCCTATCGACAGGTGCGTAACTCGCGCCGGAGACTTTTCACCGGCCCAGCCGCGCTCGCCGTTTCCTCTTCATCGACGTCCACATCCACGTCTTGACCCTGCTGCTGTTTTTGTTTTCCTCCGTATCGCAGCCGCGCATTCGCCTTCGCTTATCCCAGATAGCGCGTATCGCTGCTAACCCCGCGAGAGTTTCAGCCTCTCGGCCAAGAGAGCCCTCTGCGGCCGTCCAGACAACCAGCCAACTCACTCGAGAACGAGAGGCCCGGCTCGAGCAACGGCGCCGACAAACGCCGAGCAAGACGGGGCAACTGAGCGAGAAAGACGGGCGCAGAGAAAAGTTTAGTTCGCCTCGGCGGCCATGTCATGGATCTCGTAGCTCGTGCGAGCAAGCTCAGGACTGTAGCTAGGTGGCGCGGGCCCGCGGTCACTCGCGCTTCACTCGTACTCGTACTTTCCGCTGCTTCACCCGCGGACACTCGGCCAGGTCAGCCGACCTCACTGCTGCTAACTTCTTTCACTGCCACTAACTCGTCGTGCTCCGAAACCAATCGCTCTGCTCGGCTCGTCCGGCCGATCACTCCTCCCGATCCAATCGCAATTCGCACTCTCGAGAGACTCGAACCGACGACGAGGCCCAACCTCGTACGCTGTATTGCCGCAGTTCCGAAAATCTTCCTCCGTCTCGCAGCATGTCCTGCCACTTTCTGATTCCGCAGAGCGGCTGCTCGCTCGCCGGCTGCGCGCTCCGTTCGGTGACGCTGCTCTCTCGGCGTGTACCGCGAGTGGGGTGACGCGCGCGCATGCGCGACACTCCACTGCCTCCCCTCGCGCTGCGACGTCCTCACCTGCCGCGTCGTCGCCACTGCGTCCGTTGAGTCCCCACCGCACCCACACTACGACGCCATTCCCTCAGGCCAGACGTGATACTTCATTCATGCTCGTGTTGTACGACCAGGGCTGTACCCCGACTCCTCCGAACCCCCACGATACCACTCCTCCCGAGAGTACTCTCCAACTTAAATGCACTCATTTTTCTTCTAAACCCTTTTTCCAACTTTTTTTAAATACTTCACTTCTACGCTTTTATGTCTCCAACTACTATCCACATTTTTTGCTTTTTACCTTTTACGTAAACTCTTTGCTCACCAATACCACCACTACTTCTATTTCTTCGACTTAGAACACACTCTTAATAATAGTCTAGTATTTTCAGTCAATGAAACTCAAATGCTACTACAACTATGCAACCGTTTTCAAATTTTTCTCAACTCGTGCAACTCACAGATCAATAACGAATAAACACTTTTCATCCAATCTTCTATAAACTATTCATCCCAATTAAATCAGTCTAATACGAAGAAAAGATATTTTTGCTTTGAACAAACTTGGACAGTTCACTTCTTTTTTAATAAAATAGACCGAATGTTTCAAAATACAAAAACCATTTCTACACAGGGAAAAAATAATCATTTCATCTCTTACGAATTTCATAACAACTAGAAATCAAATTTCAAATAAAAATCATTTGTTGCGCCATTGTAATACTAACTTTAGATAATTGAATTCATAGCAATATGATAAATTCTATTTATCTGTTATTTTTGTTATACATTTTCGGACTTTTACAAGTTGAAATATCAAATGAGCAGTATTTCCATAGTTTTCTTTTTGCTCTACTTTCCTACTACTCTATTTGATTTATTAAATTAAAAATTAATTGAGATAATTACTGTTCATTTAATATATTGAAATACTTATTGCGCAATATAAAATAATTAAAATAAAATTATTATAAACTATTAAACTAATATAGATGAATTTAGTTTGAAACTATTTCAAATGTTGCAATTAAATTGAAAATAATTTCATTTCGCTGTTAATTAAATTTAATTGGTGTAAAACACAACATGTTAAACAATTAATTACAAATTCGTTAATCATTCAAATTGATTCAACATTTACTGAAAGCTAGTTACATCTTAATTGGAATATCTATAACTATGATACAGCATTATTATGTCTGTTGATATAAATAATTCAATACAATTAAAATAATTTTTATTACAATATTCTATTAACAACTCATCTAATTCGTGAAATAAGGAAAATATTGACAAATGAAAAAATGTGATATTCAGTATACGCAAATATCATCAAAAATTTGTTTTTTGTGTTTATAAAATATTTACACAATATATGCATTGAAGTATTGCTAATAATAATATATTTTAAACTATAACAAACGTGCTAAATCACTTTACATTATAAAATTAAATTGTAAAATCATGATCTATTCTCTAAAATACAATCAAATTTGAATTTTGAAATTTTATAGGAAATCTTACTTTTTATATAGAATAAATTGATAGATGAAGTTGTCAAAGAAAAAGTGATGAGTTTGAATTGTCTTGTTTGAATTGTAAATGAAAATATACTTTTAATTTAATTTTAGATTTCTGGTAATTTATGGTTTTAGAGAATTCAAGTTTAGTACACCACTAAGAATTTTGACAGCCTGAAAAGTAATTACATTTTTTACAACCATAAAAATGTACACTCAAAACTTGAGAAATGTTAAATAATAAATAATTATTATTAAAATTGAATTTGCATAATCAATGTAATAACAATTGTTACATTATAGTTACAAAAATAAAAGTAATTCGTTATCGTTGCTATTACGAAAATCTTTGTTACGATTTTATGCGAAGGTCACGCGTGCGTGAAAATGATAATTACTCGCATATGTGTAAAAACGAATTTCTATGTATAATTTGACATGGACATGAAATGACCAATTTGTCAGAAAAATTTATCCAACGCGAATACTATGTTTTCTGCAAACTAAAAACTACACGAAGCTAATTTGTTGTCTGAAAAAATGCTAACTACAGCTGAGAAAACTGACAGGAAGCATTTAAAGGAAGAGATCGGAGAAACTATTTCAGCTTAGGTATGACTTTTTTTGGCAAATTGGTTCTGCTGGAATTTCATGTGCGACAGAGATTTTTAACATATGGCTCCCACGTGGGGACCCATTTATGTATTTTAATTTCCAATTTCCTACATGGAATCCCACTTGAATGCCTACATGAATTTTTTCCTCAGTCAGCTTCCATGTAAGATCTTATGTGGGTTGTCGCACGGATTTCTATGCCAATTTGCTATATTGACTCCTACATGGAGTCTTTGGTATAAATAGCCACTGTTATCCAAATTTGCAGTTCCTTTAGTTTTGACCTGTTTACATGTACATAGCAATACGAATTACGAATAAATTATATCATGATTTCCAATGATTATTATTTTCACCTCGTCGACAAATTATTACTCGATAAAAAAGCTGCCAGCCAAATGAATTGCTACACTGTAGAACTACCAGACGTGTCAATTATTAATATCAGTATTGTTTTCGATCAAATTTTGACTTTATATTTTTATGTCTGCAAATGATCAATTTCTTGCTACGTTACTTTTCTTATAACGATAATTTGCAATAAATATATTCATTGAAAATGATTTCATTCATTTCAGTAATGAATATAAATTTGTGCACGCTCAATTTTCTTTGAAATTTCTTCTTTTTCTCTCTCTTACTTTGTCACAAGAGACTCCATCCATCTGTTCTTCGTTACCATGCATCTAGCTTATAGAAATTCATCATACTGCACTGGTTACTCTTGCTGGTCTATCGCCAACAGGCTTTAGCGCTCAATCTCGTTCGTAAAACCTTCGCAGTTGCCTGTTTAACTTAGATGAAATTGTACCATATGTCCAAGAAGAGGAAATATTAAGTGAATGATCTAACAATTTTGAAACCAATGTAGTTTGAAATAAAAATCAATTACAATAAATGTTTCATTCAAAACTATTTAATAAACAACGATGCACACGGTTTTTTTATGGAACTTTTTTTGGGGCAAAAATAAAGTTTTATGTGTGAAATATATTTGAATTCTGTTTTCGAAATCTTTTTAATTCGCTTTTTAAAAAAAAGCGAAAACATTAGAATATATATATAGTAATATATTATTAAAAATGTCGCATCTCAGGGTTTTTTTATAAAAAACTCTTTTAATCTGATGAAATAATTGTTTCAATTAAAATTACGCATTGAAACAAGATTTTCTTTGGAATTTTTTATTATAACACGATCCTATTATA
>JABFQD010000090.1:0-40525 GCA_022817045.1 Psix sp. ZL-2020
TTGTTAATTTCATTTAATTGTTTTGTAAATTTGACTCTATACCATAAATACATACTACCGCTTGAACCTGATTATTCTCCATATGAAAAGCAGAGTCTCCGATATCAAAAGAAAAAGAAACGAAATAAAAAATAAAAAACATATGTACGCAAGCAATAAACTTGCTTATTCTCTCCGAAAAGATATTTACGATTGAGTGAAAAACATTGTACATACAAAACATGCCAATAAATCATGCTAAAGTGGCAGTGAGAAGATTCGTCGCCCTTTGATTTAGAACAAAAGCGCAGTACACTTTTGAGTCGTTAAACTTTAGGCTAGAAAGCGTGCTCGCCGCATGATGTCGCGTTTGCCTTACACAGTTCTAAGTAGCGAGTAGGGCTCTACCAGCACACGCAAATACGCGCGCGCACACATGAATACACACATGAATACACACATGAATACACACATGAATACACACACACACACACACACACACACACACACACACACACACACACGCATAGACTTTGCGCCAGCGGCTGTCAACTAGGCATCACCCTTGAACGCGTATGAATAATCATATCGGCCAATCTCATATTCATGGGCGCCCATCAATGCCGCTCCAATGCGATCTGGATTTACGCATATGAATTTGTCACACTCACTAAACGTGTTTACATACTCTGTTTAATTCGTTATCCACTCTAAATAACATTTTCCATTTGAATTCTGCCCATTAAACTAATTCTAACATCCGCTCTTAAAACCATGCCTTTGTCAAGCATAAATCAAATTACTGTTTTGTTCCGAATCAATAAAAAGACTAGCTTCAAAGATCAGGTGTTCGAAATTGTTTACAAAAGCGTGAAAAATGCGATTGTTTCATCACATTCGGGCTAAAGTGTAATCGCAGAATAACTGCGGAGATTTCGACATTATCTTGGAAAACTTCGGCCATAACTTAGTGCCCCTCGGTTGAATTAAGGATCCCTGAAATTTTGTGGCTGGTTTGCCGACTAGCGAAAAGGACGTAAAATCTTGAGTCAGCTGCTTTCCTTGCAAATTTAGCCCTCGGGATTTTTCGGCGCAAAAAGATCACTACGAGGCGGCACCGCGCAGCTGTTTAAATTGATTTACCTCAGTTTTTCCGCTCCAGGTAGCGGCGCCGTATAAAATACTACCCTAAGGAAAATAGTGATTTAAAGGAGGCCACGATCTCTTTTCGAATTCTTTTGGGAAAAGCCAACGCCAGTGGAGGCCAAAGTCCTTTTGCTCCCTCGTAGCGTATAAAGCGGCGGCTAAAAAAAGTACATCGAGTTTTAAAGAAGCACGACCTTTCGTTAGGAAGGCTCGCACGGAGGAAGGGAAACAATTACTCGGCATGACTTGCACACTTGTTTGACGTGAAAATCCACCTTCTTTGAACTTTTTTCTCGTCGATGCACGACGCGTT
The DNA here is from genome assembly GCA_022817045.1 of Psix sp. ZL-2020. Lineage (NCBI taxonomy): Eukaryota > Metazoa > Arthropoda > Insecta > Hymenoptera > Scelionidae > Psix > Psix sp. ZL-2020. The sequence continues at coordinate 1,439 of JABFQD010000090.1, forward strand.
GAGTATATCGACGATCGCGTGGTCAATATAACCGAGACGCGGTCACGTCTTGCCCCAAGTACGCCGCACCAAACCCCGGCGCATATATTTACGCCGATGTACGGAAACTCATCGTGACTCGCGTTTATCGACCGAAACACATTTTGTTCTAATTCACCATAGATAAGAAGTTTTCATTATAATATTAATTATTATTGTTATCATTATATAGAAAACATTTTCTGTTTGATTGAATTGAAAAGGATATAAAACAAGTTTTGTCACAAAAAGATCTCGATTTGAACAATAAATGTTCACTTATTCAATACACTTAGATATAAGAAGAGGAAAATCATTGGAAAGTCAAAATCGGAATAAATGTTTTTCTCGACTCTTTGTTATTCTGACAGATGTATTTCAGCATAATTTATCAAGCTGTTTCCATTACATTAATTACAATATTATACAGTATTGTATGTGCAAAATTATATTTATCTATAAATGTATAATCTTTGATGTTATTCCGGTTACTACTAATTTCTATAGTGCTGAGAAACATTACCATTTGATTTGTTCAAATATTTTCCTTGACAAATATAAAATGGATATTTATATTCATGCATATTGATTACATATTTTCGTCATCTTTTGTCGATTCAGTTGCATTGATGTTATGTGTCAGCCGGGTGTAGGATTGACCGGAATGGCGTAACAAGACGACGCGGCTATTTCGGGAAAGCCAATTCCCAGAAAATGTGGACCACAATTCGGGGCGTCTGGAGCTTTTCGAACACATGGCGCGCACGCATCGTCAAAGAAAGACTTTTTCCCGAACCGAGGCCCACGTGTTCTAATGCTCGTTCATTTTGGAGCCTAATTGTGACTATTGCTACCACGCGCACTTTTTCCCTCGATTTTGTATAATTTGTATATATGCAGACGTGTTTTTCTCACGTTCGCTTGTCTGATCGAATAAAAGGTGCTAACCTTCCCACATTACCGTCCGAACATCGTTCTTTCTTTATCCCGCCGTAAAGAGTGAGACAGAACGAGTCAACGGGGATCCAAATGCGCTCTTATTTTTCGCCGACAAGCGTCGACCGAAACATTCGACATGAGCTCGAGTTGCATATTCTGACAGCTCCTTGCCAGACTCGTAGGCGAAACGCTCGAAAAAAGGCTCGTGTCGTTAGCTCGTCGACTTTGCTGCGTGTATCGCGTAAACCTACCGACTTTATCCCGCCAACGATCCTACTCGACGGCAGCCGTTTTGTTGCCTTCACGTGCTAAGCTAAGATTCTCGTCTTGCATTTGAATACGCACTTATCATATGCCACCATTTTTCTCCGAAACAAGAATTTATTCATATGTACGCTAACACACATTTTGCATTTTTAAAATCACCTTAAAATTGTCATGATAGTGTAATGTTTTTATCTTCTTCTTTGTGAAACAAAATTGACAAATTATACACATACAATTTCATGTATGGGTTATAATTAAAATAAAATTTCAAGATTGCGTGAATTTTGATTTGGATGCAATTTCAGACGATTAAATTACATTGGAAAAAATTATGAAAAAACAATAAAACTGAAAATATTTGTGAAAGAACTTTATAATGTAAAATATAAAGCAGAAAGTCCTTGAAAATAAAGTTTCGTTTATTTTTCGAATACATAATAGATTTTGATGAAGAGCTTTAAGTGCGGAATGATTTTAAGTAGATTTAAGTACAAGTCACTCACGATTAAAAACACATGTTCCGCCTTTACCTTTAACTACAAGGGCGCGTGGCTTGAGGACGCAACCTACAATTACGAGCGCCACATCGTCCTGGGCGAACCGCCCAAAGAGCTGTTTCGCCGCTAAAAAAGTTTTTTCTTCGGTAGCCGCCCCTTCAACCGACCGGAAATGATCCACTCTCTGACGTATCCTCGCTTCACTTCCGTGACTCCGGCTCGCCATTCAATTACCAGAGTGCTATTTTTGTGTGGTCGAATCACACAAGAGGCAAATGATTTAGTGTTTCCAGATTTGATGATCAGGAAAACGTTCAACAGGGATTGCAAGCATTGCTGTGTGCTCTTATCATGAAAACAGCCGCTTCGTAGTGGGACTTTTTCATTCCATTTTGGTTGCCTTTCAAAAATGGCCGTAATTTAAAACTGGACCGGAGCTTTATGGGCTGATTGCGCGTCATCATCTTGGAAACTTTTTTGGCTCCTGGCAGATGTTTTCGCAGGACTTTCATTAAAGTCTCGTTAACCCGGTCTTCCGCGTTCGGCCGCAACCTTGCTTCGCTTTCTTGCTCAAGTTCTGCCCACTTTTTCATTCGATCGCGTCGCCCTTATCGCCGCGATGCATCTTAATACGCGATATTTCACCGGCCGTTTCTACCTCGCTAATTGTCGATTTCAATATCTCACACTCACATACACAAACACACTTATATTTTATATTATAATTCATCCCAATCAGCAAAAACGTGCGTAATTCAATTAAACGGGCGTACGCAATTTCAACGCGACAGCTTAATTGAATCGTAAGAAGGACGACAAGACGACGACAAACGACACCGTTAATTCAATTTGAAAAAGCGCGCGCTGTCGGTGCTCGCAAGCGGCCCTGGCAGGTGCGCGAATGCCGCCGATACACGTGCCGATCTCTATTCCTCCGCCTCCCGAATACCCCAATAACGCTCACTTCGTGTTTCGCGATATCAAATTTCGACACAGCTTTACAGCCGTCGATCCATCTTTATTAATCACCGCAATTAAAGCTCCACGATTTATATGTGGTTTTTTTACTCGCTCTCAGTTTTGTCGCTTCGCACAACTCAACCGAAGTCGGCCATTACTAGAGCACCGTTTGCGTAATTTCTTATCTCTGCTGAAGAGAGAAAGATCCTCGCTGTAAATACGGTTGCAGCGGCTTTTAATCCGAAGATACATAAGTATAATTCCCTCGGTATGCAAATAAAGTCAGAAGGTGAGCCGACAGCTCCGCGCACTTTCGGATGCACGGGACTCGCTGTTCGTCTGTCCCTCTTTTTATTTTTAATCCGAACAAAAAATTCGCTTATATTCGAAGGTTCAACTAGAGAGACTTTGAACGGTATGGTTAAAAATCGCGACCGATTTCTCGCTAACGACTTTCCGCCGCAAATGGGTTATATCACTTAGTCAGATTTAAGCGGATGCACAGTGTTTCGACGCGTTTGTCATTCTTTACATAACATTATCTGACGCAATTAATAACTGACTTTTCTTATCGGAATTTGACGATTCCACTGCAACTTAACGCCAAACACAACGCGTCATTTCAATAACGCGTCGCCTCGAAAACCATTATGCTCGGCTGATAAACAGCAGAAATAATAAACCATAAATATTCATAAGTGCTTCGTGACGATCACTTGGATTTCTGCGCGCATCAGTCGATCGAGTCATTTTTTATCACGCTGAAATGCGTTCGGGAAAAATATTATTTTTTATGATCGATCCCGTCGAGACCTTGGCGGCTCTTTTATTTTTTCCTTCTTTGCCGTAAGACTAGTGGAAACCTCGTTCTCATAATTGCCGCAATTCCGTGCGAAAATATTGTATCAGCGTTATCTTAATGTACGTCGGAGGAAGACGTGGCGCGAGTACAAGCGTCCTTAGCTCAGGCGAAATGGGCGATGGTTCGTTAGGCAGAGCAGTTTTTCAGGGTTTGTCAGACTCACGTAAGAGCGCGAGGGCTGGAGACGATGCGGCCGAGCGAGAAAGAGCTGCGAGTTTTTCAAAGGCAGCTGCAAGTAGGGTGGAAGAAAGGACGAAGTCGGCTTGCAAGCGGTCCCTACAGGTCGCTCGGTCCCTCACGACATATGGATGTTTCTACGTATGCTGCAACTTCGACGGATGCATGCTTCCCTACCTGAAGTCGTCTCCAGATTCGATTCCCTCGTTAAACAAACAAGCTTTGCATACCGACGCGTTTATGCCATCTTGTTTTGGACTTTCTTCCACGCAACAAAACAGTTTTGTTTTGTCCTGCGCATTTTATATCCACGCCTAAATAAAATCGTTTGATGGCTGTATACAAAACGCAAATTACTTTTTTATTGCGAACATTGTTGTTCCGTGACTTTTTGCACCGAGGAGAGCAATAAAAAGTTTACTCTTGTCCATCAACACGAATCACACAGCTTAGATCCGATATATACGATGTTTTTTACGGTCATTATTAATCTAAAATCTTTTCACTCCTAGTACTTTCAAAATAGAATATTTTATTATAATGATTTTTATATAAAAATATAAATCATATATATGGAAAAGATTACTGTTTTTTTAAATATATATTGTGGAAATATTATCATGTTATTATTTATGTTATAAAATTTTGATTATATTAATGTTTCTTTATAAAATGCTTTATACGAGAATCGCATGTGAAATTATGAATGTTTTCTTTCATTATGTTCATTTAAATGCCACAATTAATAATTTTAATTGAAAATGAAGAAATTCGAACGAAGCTCCTTTTTTCGAAAACTCATTTAGTATTCATTGAATTTCGAATGCAGATAATATTTTTATTCAATTAGTTACATGTTGTCATGAAATGAAGATAAAACTTTTAGTTGAATTCGAAATGAGTAAATTTCAAATTAATCACAAACTTTAAACGCTGTTTTTTGAGTGTCATTATTTGTTCATTAATAATATTTGAAAAAATATGTGTATCAAGTTTATCGTAATGTCGTTTGTCAGTTCATACAATACAAAACAAAATGGACCGCGCGAGAGAAGGAAAAGTGGAATTTGAGTAGTTACAGAAAGCGATGTGAAAAATGTGTCAAGCTATTGGATTTTCACAGGCGCATTTTCCAATTGGCTGAAAGCGAGCGTTGTCTTTCTGACCGTTGGGAAGAGCAACATTGCAAAGACCATAAATCAGTGCATCGCACACGTCGACGATCGACACCTTGCGCGTTATCATTCATGGCACACAAGAGAGGTGACACAATAAATAATAATCCTCGTGCGCGCCGTTAATCAACGGGCGGGCGATACGCGCGCTATCCGCGCGCCGATCGCGTATTGAGCCGGCCGATATTTGTTTTACAATTGACGCTTGTTCGCGCGTGTGCGTGCGGATAACGCGCGATGACTCTCGCTTTTTCTAAACCGCGCGCAATCACGTAGGCGCGGTTGTTATTGCTTTTCGCGTATGCAAAAAGCGACGCCTGCGCGCGCACGTCACATTAGACTTATTTTCCACACGCGCCGCAATTACGATAATAACACGCTCCCAAGCGAAAGTCTGGCTGTGCGTGAAGCGCGTTTTATGAAATTGATTTAACATATTCATTAACGTATGCTAATCGTCGGGACTATAACTTATGAGATCGTTAGTTGGCCAGTTTTTGCCATCGGTATGATTTTCAGGAAGCGCCGCATGGGAAAACGCCTTTCATAATGTGCGTCTCATCGAACATGCAAATTCGATAAACGCCGTCGGAGAACCTTGTTACTATCCGCGCCATTGACTTATTTTCCTTCATTTATTATAACGCGATTTTTTCACTTGACAGAAAATTGCGTCCGCGCGACAAATTGGATGCTTTTTTCCTTTAGAGCAATGAATGCGGAATCTCGAAAATGAATACTATTGTGTAGTTTTGAAGACTACAAGTTTGCCGTCGAGCACGCCACTTAATTTAAAACAGTGTCAAAGCGTGACCGTCACGTTGACTTACATAATAGAAAGCGAGTGTAACAAAACACACGCTCGGGTGTGTGTAAGTGACATGCGACAATAGTCACAAATCGTGCCCCGGTCCCTTCGCATTCGTTGTCCTTGTCTACTCCGGACTGGCCACGCGGTCGATTATGCCGTTCGTTGTTTTCGTTTTCTTGACTCATTGACACCGGCTCGACATCTCTCTGCTGCTCTGGAGAACACTGAAAAAGGGGTTCCCAATTGTTCGCTCCTTTCCTTCGAACGACAACGTCGGGGGTGAAACTCGCTCGTTACGACCAATGAGGTTTTGTTTGCCTTTCTATCAAAGCGTAACAACTCACTTCCGCTTTTGCAGCCCGTAGGAAAGAAAATATGTATTAAATGTGTCCGAGTGACGCAGCCCAATAGCGGATCATTCAGGCTTTGACCCTGAGATGAATTTACAGATCCAACGTGTCGAAAATTATCACACCAACTAATCCCTCGAATAAAATATGTTCTTTTAAAAAACATACGATTATAAGAATCACTTTTAATCATTCTTATATCTCGCTTTTATATATTTTATTTTAGTGACATATTTAAAAATTAAATATCAACTTGATGATTAAAACAGCAATTTTAATTTTGATTTCTTTTTAATCATAATTATTAACATTTTTATTATCATTATTATGCTGTTTCTTTATGAATCGGATACATGTGTTACAAATTCATACTTCGACGGAGGTTCTCGAGTTTGACTCCCCTTGAATGTGCGTCAAATGGCGCGGGCCTTTTTAGCATCGTAGCAAAGAAACTCTGGCTCTCCTCTCGGGAGTGAGCCAAGTCGTAAAAGCGACCCGGAATGCGCGTACCTGCGGCTCTCGAGAATAATACTGTGTATCGCATACTATATCTACAATGCGGCAATTATAAACCATTCAGGCTACTGATGTGCGTGCGGAAGCAGAGTCAGTCCGACGGCGAGTGCCCGGACCTATATACATTATTACACAGATAAAAATCCACGAATTTCATAACATTATATATACAGCTTTACTGCTATTTAACGTCTAATTATCGCTAATGCGGTTACCTAAACAAATAGCTCTCCTATTCATTCAGATGGCGGATGTTATTTTAATTGAAATTATTCTTTTATGTGATTTGACAGGAATAATGATTATTCTTGTCATTACAGATTTTCTGGCTTATTTGTATCAAAAAATGGTAAAACTTGTCCGAGAATGATATTTCGGTCGATGATTTGGTTGAGCAGTCGAGCAGATGTTTTGCTTGTGTGCACGAGGGGAAACGGTGTCGTCATAATAATGTATTTAATCAGGACCATATCTGTGTCCTAATGTGTTTCCTGGTCCCGGGCAGCAACCAACCCAGGAGGCCCAGGTGCCGCCTGGGAGTCTGTCGACTATCGCTTCAGCCTTCAGACGACGCTGAATAACCGGAAGTACATCACTCCACACATCCGCCTAACCGTCTGCGCGTCCCCTAATTCCGTCTAGCTCGTTGGCGCTCGTACTCTCGATTGCTCGATCTACCTCGCGGTCACTTAGATTATATCACAATCGAGAGCCGTGTGAACGGACTTTAACAATTCATGGAGGCTCGTTGCAGCTTGGCCGAATTCTCGAGCGAGGAACTTCATCAAAGGAAAATAAGCCAGAATATATAAAGAGAAGTGGTGTTGATGAAGCGCTCGCTTTAGGTTGGCTTATAATCGGCAAATCGGGTTGACACGAAGAGCCGTGTGGGATCGTGATCGTGACTCGTCACGGCGGATCAGTATTTTGCGGCGATAAGTCTCGTGGCAGATAATAGTCGGGAGCTGCTTTTCTATAGCGCTGCGGTCGGGAGATTTATTCCGAGGATGGGCAGCACGAGGTATAATAGCGTGGCATGTGAGTGTTGCGTGTTTGAAATGACAGGCGCGGGACGGACGTGTCGCCACGTTGGAGGAGCCATTTGCTTGCACCGGCCGTGCTGTCCGAATACACCGGCGCCTCCCAATAAAAACGCCATTAACATTGCCGCGGGATTCGACAACATTTCATCGTCGCACGCGAAAACACTCGCTTTTTGCTTGATTAACATAATCAACCGTGTTGATAAGGACGCGCAAATTAACGTCGACACGACTTTATTACGTTTGGCATTGTTGGCCCGAGGAGGTGGTCGAAAAAATAACGACTGGCTTCTCGAGCCCGGGATTCGTGTCGTACATTCGTCATGAACAGGCTAAAAAGTTTGTGAGACACAAAAGTGATTGAAATTGGATAAAAAGCGGTCGGATGAACAATGTTGGAGTCGGGCAAAAAGACGAGGGAGCCATCTATCATGAATAGACATTCTTCGAAGCCGTATCGAGTGCTCAATTACACGTGTTATTAGCTGCCTGTGGCCGGGCCATTTCCATAGCTCATTACGAGGCCCGCGTGATGATAACGTGTGCGAGAGAGCGACTGTCAGACGGTATCTGTGCGGTTAATTACGCCGCGATAACTCGCATTAGCCGGCGGCTAAAAAAGCGCCCGGCCCTCGGGGGATTCAATTATTTTTCAAGTCGGAAACAAGACCGATGTGACCTTTTGTCCCCGGATCGGTAATGGAACGCTCTCGCGACTATTTTGTTGCCGCCGAGGCGGGAATTAGCATACCCTTGTCTAGACGCGGAGCTGGCATGCAAATATCATATTCGGTTTGCGATATTACGGCTCGTCATATATTTTTTATCACGTGTGGGATTCCCGTTCGTTTTGCGGCCGTGCGCCTTGGCCGTATTCGTGATGCCAGCACACGACTAAGCTTTCATAACAATTTGCATCCCATGTGCCCATTAAATATAGATGTCTCTCCGAGCGAATATGCATGTCTCGTGAAAGGGCAAGTCCCTTCGGGTGCACTCTCGCGACGAGAACGCGCATCGACTATGCAACGCAGGGCTGCTTCTTCAGAGTGAAAAACGTAAGTACTTTTCGAGCTGACAGATGGCACTATCGATTCTTGCCTCCCGCGCGGAGGTCAACAATTTTTTGTCTCGGCCGTTTGGTCGGGGCTCGAGGCGTCACTGTCCGCTAATGCGATTGCGGCCGCGATAAGACGTCGCCATGGCGCAATCGTTAACGTCGACGCTCGGGCGTCAGTGCGCGTGCGTCAAATTCGTATTAAGAGATCGTTCGGGTCGGAGATGAATTGGTTGCGACGAGAGCGTGCGACCGATTCGCCTGCCGGCGACCTTGGGCTCGCGCCTCAATGTCAACCACCTCGTCGTTCAGCAGAACGCCCGGTTCTGTCCAAAAAATGGTCGATTTGAATAAAAGGATGCAGCGACGAGCGAGGTGGGAAAAATCAGCGGAGGGGACGGCGCGCCAAACACGGGAAAGCAATTAGTCGACAGATACTCGGCTTATCACAGCCCGCAAACCCGAGGACCCTATACCTGTCCGTGTTAATATCGCACGGGCGCCTCGCTGTCGCTCTTCTATCAGACGGCGTGTGTGCCAAGGATAACTTTTCCCCGACGCGTCAATGGCTTCGATATTTAGGCGCCAGTGCGACGGCAAAAAAGCAGCTCCCTCGAAACTCGACACCGCGCGCGATCTGTTCGCGCACCCGATCGATGTCCCGGAATAAATTAGATCCGCAATAAAACCTTGCGTGATTAATGATTACGATGATCGCTTCATTGGTCCGAACCAGGGCGAGAACACGTGTGTGCGCAGGTTAGGTCTAACTGAAGGTCAGCGCTTTTTCTCCCGGATGATGGATCTAATCAACATTCCTCCCTAATCGCGCCCATCTCCGTCCTCTTCGGCGACTCTGCTTAGAGTTGCGCGCTCTTGCCCTGGATTTGCTCTACTTGGCCGATAAATTAGCCTCCCAGAAGAGTGGGCCGAAAAAATATTCTCCGTAGATACTCGCGATGCCTAACGACGTGATATAATCTGACAAATTTATGGACAATGAATGCTACGATAAATGTGCCTTCCTTCTCCTTGTACCTTTGTATCTCCAGTGTTTCCACTGGGCCTGCTTTATTGCTCGTCTATTGAACGTTTCTATCAATAGTCCGACGTAGAATCCGGTTAAGTGTTTGCGAGCGAAAATAAACAGCCGTGTGAAGAATCGAGGCTTCTCTTCGGCAACGAAGTGTCCGTAAGCCACAGTCCTATGACCCTCTATAAATCTTTAAATTCGACTCGAGTTTACAAAACTACCTTCCAATCTGGTCATAGTATGGGAACATTCAACTGGTCTACCAGTGTCACCTATACCAGCACCGTCTCTTTCATTAGAGGTTATCGCAATTTGGTGTGAAAAGTTAACGCGCTCGTGAAGCGCGTGCGAAATCATAGGTCTTGGATGATTTATGGATTGTTTTTGTCCGACTCCTCGACCTATCAGCGGACTCTATAATTTGAAAACCAACTGTTCACGATACCTCTTTTTTCACTTATCTCTTAATTCGTTCATTTCCGATGCCTGTGTACCGGCTTGTGTATTTGAAATCATTTGTCCGAAGTGATATATTCGTTTGTGAAGAGAAGAAAGCGATTCGATCTTTTTGCCACAATAAAGTGTGCGGTACTCGATCGAATAATCAGTACATAAATTGTGTCGAGACAAAAAATTCCGCCGCGATGATTTATGAGAAACTGAATCGAGAAGGAATCAATTATTAGATTACGTCGCAGCTAAATGTAAATATAATAATTGTAGCTCGCTGACATAACTGCAAGATAATCCGTCGAGTGGAGGCCGGGCCTTTGCAATAACTCGTAATTTATGATCTCAGCAGTCAAAGATATCGACGAGAAATATAGGACTAGTTAACTTGTCTATTTATTAGGTGGACAAAAGTGTCAACGCCGTTTGTGCAATCGCTCAAAAATGTCCGTGTAATCGCGCCCATCGTTTTCATGCCTGTATTAATAAATAATCAACATTATTTTCGAGTCAGCTAAATAAACGTCCCTCTCTCTTTTTCTCGCATCAATATCAATAACACATTCACTGCGCGATGATCTGATGAATATTTATGTTTTAGATTTTTGTGCGGATAGAAGCACAATGATTTACAGTAGAATTACATGACGGAGAATTCATGTAATTGAATAATGTTGCCGATGCATAAACGAAGATGATTAATGGGACAAAGATATGAAGTCTTCATACGAATCGCGCGTGTCACATTTACCTCGATAAACAACTTTTACTACTTTCCGAGACGAACATAGTCGTGGCAGGCAATTTAACTTGATGTGAGATTTTCAATAGTAATTTTTTAAGATCCTCCTCATTCAAACGCCATCTTAGATTTTTAAAACCTCTATTTACACGTCGAACAAATTCATTCCTGCCATTTTTCCAAACAACACAAAATTCCTTCCCGTACCCACTTTCTATCGGCAGAATATGATCGGCAATATGAAATAATTTGTCAATCGTCGTGCGATAAATAGTTTAGAAATGAATCGGAAAAGATTAGAAGGCGGAAAGCGAGTCGATGACATCGTTACTTATTATAGAAGAAGAGAACGGCGGGGGGAGGAGATCAAGAGGGAGAGAGCACACGAGAGAGCACTGGCGCGCGGCACACGCCCGCTGTCGACGGCCAAGGAAGACAATAAATTATAAAGCTCGCTCGATTGCCACTAACGCATATATCGCCTACGTTAGCGGCGGGATGTGTCCTCGTCTCGATCGGCATTTTCTGCCCGGGACTCGATACGCCGCGCACTTACTCGCAGTCATTGTACGTCGCGAGGCGTATTAATTGGCCGCTGTAACGTAACGCCATATAATTATACAATTAGCGGACGGACATTAGTGCCGCCGACTGGTTCGTGGATTTTGATTTATCGTCTTTGACTCTGACTGCGAAACTCACTGAATAATCGAATGATTTACGTCTCCATTAGTAAATTTTCTCCTTATTTCTCAGCGCCGTGTTTTTTGTCATGTTTTTTTTCACGCTGCCGGAAGTGACTTTTTTTCTCAACTATTCCCGGAAAATTGGTCAATTCAATTAGGCTTGTTGCGTGCACGAAGCTGAGAACTGATATGGATGGTCGACTGAGAGATGTGTTCGGTTTTGTTATCATACTGGCGCGGAGACGAATGAGATGCGGGCATTGATTTATTTAAGGGGCCTGGCACACATCCGGCTGGCCGGATTGTGCTTTGTCCCGACGAGAGAAATCGGAGAATCGTTTTGATGGAAAATTCGTTTCTTCGACTGCGAAGCATAAATTCGGATAGCGGGAAAACGCCCACTTATTAAAAGTCAATTTGCAGGTTCTCGATTCAAACATTTGGCGTTCAATAAATTGTCAACAACACTTCATTTCAATAGACGCCGCTATTTGAGTTTTGGTTTCAAAGATATTTTTTGAACGTCAGGAAGCCAGTAGTGTTTTTTAGCTAACGATTCAAAACCTGGTTTCAAGTAGATCAAAGTTTCAAGCTAGCTTTTTAGATATTTGTTTCTCCCTATTCAGTGTCATTAGAGGCAATAGATTCGAGTGACAGCATACGTAAGAATAAGTGTCACTCACGGCTGGCTTCTAACAAGTGACGATCACTCGGTTTTGTCTTTCGTCGCGAGATGCAAAGGTCAGGCTTGCATGTTCGTTATCTTGCTTCGTATGCGCAGCTGTACTGTGATCCCAAAGGAATTTAATAATGAAACATCGAGCCAATCGCTGCCAGCATCTCAAGTTCAAACTCATTTGTCTTGGTCACTGTTTTCGCTTATCACTTTCTTCTTTCTTTTAGTCATTTTTCAGTTCACCCAGTACTTTTTCTCCCAATCAAAATTTCCCACGACCTTCTATAGTCCATTTTTATTCCCGCGAGATTTTAATATAAAATTGTAACTTGTTTGCTGATATTTATCTAATTTTTGTTACAGAGGCCACCATCATCTTCACTTTCTTACCCAGGTGCGGGTGCTAATGACGATGCCCGCAGCCCTGGCAGTGGAGGAACCCCAGGACCACTCAGTCAACAAGCCCCATCAAGTTTGGACTCGTCCGATCCAGGTTTGTGATGATCCGTCCATTTTTTCCCGCCACGAGAGAGAAACGCGACTTTTTAAAACAATAACCTAATTCTCGAACGGCAGCTATGCCGGCAGCTCCGAAAAATATGTCATAAAACTTTTTGCCGATGCGCCATAATTACTACGGTTTCAATAAGCAATAAATCGTGCTGCTCACATTATTGTTTTTACGCAAGCAGCCGTCGGGCCACCAGTTCATTTCCTTGGCCCGCCCGTTTTACGGCCCTGCAGTCGAAATCTTCGACTGTTCGGTCGATGGCCTCGTGGCAGCAATAAGAATTTGCGTTCAAAAAACAACGACGCGATGTTTTTGTCAACTTTTTCATGCGTGGCCGAGCTTTCGCTATGGCGTTAATATCGCATATCGCTTGACAATAATATTGGTCCTTCTAACAAGATGAACCTTATTCTAACTGATGGTTGCAACTCGCTATTCGGCTGTTAATTGGGCTTCTATGTAATTCCATGCGTTCTTAAGTTCGCAGAACAATCCGAGGAATAAATCGGCGCGTCGTGAAAATAGAGATAGCAGTAATTAGTTGATGCCTTAATTACCCACACGTAGCTCAGCGTAAGCTCATCTGTTATTCTAATGTATATTATGTAGCGTTTTATTTTTAATCGCTCGTTCGTTAGCATTGCGATTGCGCAAGTTCGCGTTTATCTGACTTCTCTGAGATCCGCATTCTTAATTGACTCCGCGATCGCTTTATCCAATCGAGCGACGGGCTGCGAAATATTATTTGAGCGCGTGCTTTTTACACCGTAAAAGCAATGTTGAATTTCTAGAATGATACGTAGCCACGCCGATGCGCGCGCGGGCTCAGTCAGTCACCAGAGGGAATACAAGTTCACGACACCATCCCATAAAGATTCATTAAGGTCCGCCGTCTATATTTGCTGTCGTGCCAACATTATAAAAGCCTTGGTGTTCGCGCGTCCGCTAGCACAGACAAAACGTCTGATCAATAATCATCACAACTCGCTGCATTGCTCGGCGTGCACAAAAAAATTCTGTAAGCCACAGCTCAGTTTGGCTATAAATAGCGGGATAGGAAAACGTCGTGAAAACAAATTCGGGTGAGAAATTTGAATAAAAAAACAAATTTCCCGTTTCAAGGCGAAATCGAACCAAGGTCCAATCGCGAGTCGAGGCCAATGCCCACCGAGATAAATCCATCAATTTCTGACAACTATCAAGAGTCGAGTACAAAGATCAAAACCGATTCCTGGAAATCGTGGAAGATTGTATGTTCGCGGGGTTGGAGGAGGGAACGACTCAATCGAACAAGATAGAAATAATGAAGCTGTTTCAGTGTTTTATGCAACTCGAGTTTCTTATCAGACGCTTTTTTCGCATTGCGAGTTCCCCTTCGCAGTTGCGAGACCTTCGTGTGTACCTTGTTGCACTTGACGTTTTCATTTCTGTTGTTTTAATTAGAAATGAATCACTCGTTCTGGACTTATGTACAATTATCTTGAAGTGTTTCGTACTGCGAGTAAGAAATATGTTTAACGTTATAAATGACAAATGTGTCTGAAAATTGATGACTTTTGCTTCTTACGTTTCATGATCAGTCCCAGTCTTTTTTCTACGTGTCAAAGATAAAAAAAATTATTGATTCGATTATATACTCGAGTTAGTTTTGCTCTTATATTTAATTTTATAATCATTTTTTTCATACGCATTTTAAGCTGAAAATGCATCCATTTGAACGAATTGAAACCATTCTTATAAGATGGCGTACAGTGATTTATACGATGAAGCCTCAAAGTGTTTAATTTGTGATTCGCACGAAACAAAAATGTTCGCTATTGAGTATTCATAAGAGTGGTTTTTGCGACGGCGGACTTCTCTTTCATCTCTTTCTTATTTCCCTTCTTTATATTCATTGTCTCTATCGCTAAGCGTGACGAGATGAAAGTTAATTGGCATGTTAATGAATAATAAACTTGTATAAATGTCGGCTATTGATGGGCGAATATGGCTGATAATCGTCATACGAGACGATAGAGGGAGGAATCTCATTAATATTCTTATTCAACCACGATCATTTCGATCCCTCTTTCTTATGCTCATCGTTTCTTCAATCTTTGATCAACTACATTGGAAACAATCAAGTACTCATGGAATTAAAATAAAAATATATTTTTTTCCGGATATTTTCAATTCATTTGCATTGGTGAACACTTTTGCACGACAATTGATAATTGAATTATCGCATATGAAATTAGCAAGCATCATTGAAAACGTACTACAGTCTGGATTCCGATTCATAATTCGACCGATGTATTTAGCGTACCGTCATCTATTTTTTTCACTCGAGTATCTGAAGTGAGTTCGTTGACTCGTTTGATTTCCCGCTCTTTTATCTTCAATATGAGTCAAGCTCATCACCCAATTCGTCCGAGTAGGATGAGCCATATTCGCGATTCGGAATATACAATAAAGCTTGCGAAAGCAAATACCTATTGACTTAATTGATTCGCGTATACGATAGATTGATTAACTAAGAACTGGATCTCCTCGGCGTCCACTTAAGAAAGCCTGTTATTGACATATGGGTGTTCTCTCTTCAGTTTTGCGATAACTGTTATGTACGTTTCCACATTTAAGACCCACTTCATAGCACAATTCAAACATGATTATTTTCTTTTTTATTCTCGTCAACCAATGGTATCGAAGTAAAAGGAACAAATGAAGAGACAAATGTCAGACAAGAGTGATAACAAATTGGAAAACGTCGGATTAATCTTTTGCCCTCGTGTTTTGATATTCATAATTTGCGTATCGCGATTTTACATCAAAATACGCATTGTAAATCAGCGTCGGCCATTTTCGGCGCGTGGTCGAAACGCAACGCGCGGGCGATTTAAAAATAGTCGGGAAATATATAACGCGCGGCCGCGTCCGTAGCATCGCTAGGGAAAAATCAATTAAGCAGCTTATGTGAAATATCGTTGCAATTACGAGCGATTGCCAAATCTAGCCCGGATATCGATGGTGGCATTATCGACGACCCATGGTTACTGCGACTACAATTTAATTGCAGTTCTCTCGCGAGTATCGATTACTCCAGCGCTGCCGTGAAAAAGTGAATTTACAATTTGGAAAATTGCAATAAAAGAGGCACGAAGATGAGTTCTGACGGATAGGCGCGCGGCTCTTCTAAAAATGCAGCGCTCGGTGCCATCAGTCGGACCGATAACTCGTAGACGAAACCCGATTTATTACACATTCGCGTGAAAAAGTGCGCCGCGCCTGACACGCGTCGTAATAAAACGCGATAATAAAAGTGCGATAATATCAAAACTGTTTAACGTCATCTCGTTTTGTCTGTTTGCCGATAAAAATGACGGTATCGGAATGATGTCCAGCGCGTTACGTAACGCGAGAGAAAACGCATCAGCGATGGCTGCGATGATCCGAAGTTTCACGTGATTGTGTTGGACAATTTTTTGCACGCCGAGGTACTCGTGTACAGTGAATGATATCACAGCTCTCGAACGCTCGGTTGACCCATGACCGTCTGTCATTACAAGCAATACAACGGTATGCAAAGGCCCGCAAGAACATGACGGAGAGAGTGTTATAATGAATGATGTAGCCGCAGGCCAGTAGTTCTCGTTGTAGATGAAAAAAGAGAGAAAACGCTCGAACAGAAACACAGAGCTTAATGATGATACACGCGCGGAAAGATATTGAAGGCGCGCAGATAATGAACTTATTGTAACGGAAGACGATGAACCGAGGAATAATTGGAAATTATTACGTCATCGGGCATCTATATATGTGCGCGCGATAATCGGCTTTTTCGAACCATTGATGCCCTTCGTGGAAATTCGCCAGTTATGAATACTCAGAGAGTATTGATAATGTTATTTTTCATTGCGGGAGAATGTGACGGTTATATTCCAGCGGCGTATCCAGGCCACGACAACGGCAATTGGAAAAGCGAGATTCAGAGATAGGTCGATTTAAAAGAGCTTCGCGAGATCTGTCGTAAGACTTGAGTGTCTTAATCGTATTGCCAATGTAGTGCTATCTGTCACATCACATATTCTCGCGAGACTGACAGTTGATATGATTAAGGAAGAAACGTAAATTGCATACACGCCATACGTGAAACTCGCTCGCTTATCTCCTTTGTACAGATCACAAACACAAGCTTGGAAATGTAATTAGCGAATTAAGACTTATAAATACGTTCGGGCGCAAGTTGCTTTCAATCACATTCAATTTGCGTTTAAACGCGCTTCTTCTGACGAGACAGAATGTAATGACGCCCGCAAAAATAGCCACCAACCGTGCATTTTTGTTCACGTTTTTCCTCGCCGAAATCGGGTTATAAATATACGTATGATTCGAGCGCATCGCAATCAAACTATCTTCGAGACGAGAACATGAGAAATTGCTGAATGACAAGCGATAAATTATGGCGCTTGTTTGCTCTCTGCAGAGCACCTTTTTCAGCGACGCTCATTCCACCGGAGACATTTTTACTGAAAACCATCATTATCTCGTTACGACAAAAGTGATCCAGTTACAGAAAATTAGAAACGACTTCGCGACTAATAACATGTGATTGGGCGTCAATAACGACCGCCATGTGACTATTTCGCACTCGCCGCTCGTTTCTGGCGGTTTTTCCGCGTTATCGCGTGACCGGCCCCAACCTCAACAGGGATAAATAATGGAACGATCGTTTTGCTCAGTTTTTCGGGCGCATTTTTTTGTCTGCCAGGTTCCAACCTGCGCCGAAAGTCTCGTCTCACCAAACCACCCGACTTTGCAGACGAGAATTCCAATCGCGTGATCGGTTGCACTGCTAACCGACGGAAATTTGCTGCATGCAATGAACCAAGTCTAACCCCTCGTCCGATATATCTGTGTTCCACGTACACTTCTGCCTCCATTTCTTTGTCCTTCTTCTTCGTCGTTTCACCGACTCGCTTCGTCCTTCTCAGCCGCGCATTTGTAACGCGCCAATTGGAATTAAATTCCGCGACCGATCAAGCAGTGTTTATCACGCCGATTGGCTATCGAATTTTCGCATGCAAAATAACACGTGGAAAGCAGTTACTCCAACTATTAGCCGAGAGAAATGGATAAGACGGACATACATCTCGGTTACGCAATCCAAACTGCAGACTTCATTGCCACTTTAGACGTAACTCCGTTTGCAAATATATTTCTGAATCTCGACAGAAACTTGTCATCGTGATTGTCATCTAATTTTTTAACTAGCCTAAAGTCAATTCTGAAAATTGAATTTGCTTTGAGAAAGCCACGAACTTGCTCGACGACATTGTTGTTTCACAGTCAAATGAGAACCACTGGCGGACAGCTGCTCGGAACACGAAAGAAAATTTGAACTCTGCTTAAATTTCGTTCGCGTGTGGATCTGGATGAGCCGTTTATATATATATTTTTTCTTCCCTTTGAGTCTGCCATATGCATAAATAGTCGCGCCAATGCAGTGGCGCAAGCGCCCTCGTGCGATCCAGAGCCACGATTCTTATCTCGAAAAAAGATGTAGCCGGTGGGACTACATTTCCCGGGACAAAGCCACGCCGGATGAGACTTTCCGTGTCATCGGCGACGAAAACAATGACTAAAAGGCGTGGTAAACACCGTTTCATCCGAGCGGCAATCTTAAGCCTGCCTAAGCTTTTCCAGGAAGAATCCCGCAGACGGTGCAACCCCTTTTATTCGATGCCAAAAATAGCGAAAACGCTCGATAAAGATGGGGACGTCGAGAGATTTCGGAATCTATCTTCAATTTTCTCCGCATTCCTTGGGGTATTACAGGCCCCACGACAACAGAGGGCTCCATCTGCGCTCGCGCGCTTCATCTATCTTTCTCTCTCCTCCGCACTTTCTCCTTCTCTCTCTCTGTCGCTCTATCTCTCTTCCTCTCTCTAGCACTGACACCTCTCCTCGTCGACTCATCCGCGCGACGCGGAGCCTCAAATCCCGACGCCCCGACGGGTACAGAGCAAACCCATTACGGATTCATCCTGCGCCATTAGCTAATTCTTCCCAGCCACTTCCACGTTTCCTCTCTGCGGAATTCAGTCCCCTTCGTATACGCTACGACTTGGAACTAGAACAACGCTTAGATGCGCATTTGCTCCAATGGACGACTTGGCTCTTCCGAAGTCGATTCGCGCGAATAGAAAAATGACTCAACCGAATATTTATACTTCTCTGGATTCTGGATGATGAACCCATGAA
Source organism: Psix sp. ZL-2020 (assembly GCA_022817045.1). Taxonomy (NCBI): domain Eukaryota; kingdom Metazoa; phylum Arthropoda; class Insecta; order Hymenoptera; family Scelionidae; genus Psix; species Psix sp. ZL-2020. The sequence continues at coordinate 20,449 of JABFQD010000090.1, forward strand.
GCGAAAAAAAATTCATGACCTCTCACGACCGAAAAGTTTTCTCTCAAATATAAATATTAAAAAGTACTTGCGATCATTTATAAAGTATCAAAAGTTAGTTCAAATTAAGCGATCGAATAAAGAAATTCTAGTATATGTTTATAATCATACTTTTCAGTGAAATGATATGTCGAATATTATGTAATATTTGGCTAATTTCCCTCTACGGAGTAAAAATGCAAAATAGAATGTAGCGAATTTCATATACAACTCGTTTAGCTGTTAAATATTACAAACTGAATAAGTTACGTTATTAATCACTTAAAATTCTATCGTAATCACACAATATCGTAGTGGTTCTTATTGACAAGTTACGTCGAACGTGAATTAATAAACAAACTGCCTTACAAGTGGAAAGCTGAGGTTCTAGTTTAAGCAAATTATGTCATATTTGTAGAAACTGTAAAACCAGTAATTTTAATTCCCCAGTAGTCTTGTTATCGTTTATGAATTGTCTAATTTGATCGTTGAAAAATTTTCGATGGAAAATAAATCTTATCGAGCGTGCCACGACGGCGAAATCTATAGAACATTTAGGGTAAAATATATAGCTCGTTTTGAAGGCTTAAAAAAAGTGTAAAAGTAAAGGTGGAAAGCAGAGCAGTGCCAAGTGAAATTGGTCTGAGCGTAAAAGGGCCAACCAGGACGACGTGATGGGAGGAAAGTGCAGTCAACCGGAATAAACTAGAAGGAGACGTAAAGTTGTTGGTTAAAGTTGAACTCCGGCATACCTAGGGGATGAGAATGAGTTTGCGTCGCGGCGGTGATGAAACTTTGCTGTGACGAGAGTAAGAGGGATGTTAGAAGAAAGGATGGAGACTGCAGGCAAATCAGAAAATAGTTTGTCACGCCGTTAATTTAAATTTGCAACTCTAAGTTTTATAATATTTATTTAATATATAATAGAATGACAATATTAGGAACTAACAATACAATTAATTTTTTAATGAATATTTATTTGCTAAAAAATAGAGTCTCATTCATAAATGATAAAAAAAAGCAAAACATTTTTATAGAAAATTATTTTATAAAATGACGGTATATCGATATTATAAACTGAATATTGACATATTTTAGCGGAAAATTAAATTTTTCATATTATTAAAAAATAGTAAACATTATTCTATGATGAATAATATTTTTTGAATGTAAAATATTCTAAATGAAAGGTCAGATCATTGCTGTAGAAGTAAATAATTTATCTAAATTCAAGTAAAATTAGATGTTGACCGGAAAATATTTATCATCTTTTGTATACTGTAAAGGCCGTTGAATATTGCATTCGCGCTTGATCTATTTTCAATGTATGAATCAGTTTTACGAGATTCTGCCAAAATTTGAAATCAATATTTTACTACATCAAAATCGCAGAAACAAATCTAAATTCATGCACATGTTTACTTTTAAGAGTGGATATTAAAAAATGAAATTGTAATTTCAATACAAACAACCCGTCTCTCTGTCCAATTATATTTTTTTAAATTAAACTATAAATATTCTACTTCATTGAATAAATTAAATATTCAATTTAAATATTTGAACAGTTGAATGTTTTTTTTCTTCTAATTTGTTCAATGTATGACACAAATAATTAAATTTAAAATTGCAAACAGGTTCATTTTTTAAAAGTGTAAACACTTTTTAAGGAGTTGGGAATTAAAGAAAAAGAGCTTTTTTCCCTGTTACTGCTGAACAGACGTCATTCTTGGTTTACAAGCATGTGGTCTACGAAGAGGTTGCCACGTTGTTAAAATAACCACAGCTAACCTCGACGCGCGTGTCTGCAGCGTGCGTGCGGCCTATGTGTATCCCACGTGTGTTAACTTCACTTATATTTCACGTATATACTACGGCACACTGCGGTTTCATGAAAGTGCCATTGAAATATGTATTAAAAGCAGAACTTATTTCCACAAATCTGTAAAAAAAATCATGCAATATTTTTTTCATATTCAACTCTAACAGAATCTGTGCTTCTATGTTGAGGATAAAAATATATTTCAACAGTCATCATTTGAAACTAAGCTGAATTTTCTCCAGACTTAAAAAAAAGATGAGATAACGGAAGCGATTGTAAATGTTGTCACTTTTTCTCAGTATTCTACTGCTGAAAAACAAACGAGTCGAATTTATTTTAAAGCCGAGAAATGAGTGCTGACAAACGAGGGTTTCACTGCAGAAATCACACGGATGATTGATTTACGGGACAAAAAAGTCGTTATTGCTTTTAAATGTTGCGCGTCTCACTAGATTCTTGAAATTGGTTTTTATTCAGTCCATAGAGAAAAAAGAAACTCGGTCAAAGTCACTTCCGCACTCGTATGAAACTTTTTGAAAAGCACAAAGTATGGGATCTGTTCGGTCCTTGTCATATATTTGAAAGCTGACTGATCGTCTTTAGATACACCGCGACGTGAGTGAATATTTTTTGGCCGGCAAAAAAGTTGTACATCGGAGCATAAAACATGAACGGAGAACCGAGCTGAGTATACTAAAAAAATTAATTTTTCTAAATGAACAATAAACAACCAGACGACATTTGATATCTCGAAATAAAATCCAAAGCTCTAACTATAACCGATTTGATTGCCAGTTAATTGCATGTTGATGATACAAACTCGAATATCAAGTATAACATAAAATCAGCGATTATAACTATCTCACGCATAACGATAGCATAAAAGCGTTTATGTTCTCGAAATCTGAGTCATAACATATCAAATATCAAAACATCGCGGGTCGCTTCGATTACTATGTAAATACAGGGCACTTTAATGAATATTGATAAGCGTAACTATGTACAATTAAAGACGGCGAATTGAATCGGTTCGAATTCGGTGTCTCCACTTTATTCGCGATTAAAGCAGACTCTTAAGAGCCGTAACCGCCTCTTTGAGGTTATCTCGCGCCGCAAGGTTGGTAACTGTGATGTCGCAGAGGGCGAATACATTAGTGACGCTAGACCGCCAAGTTGGAGGACAAACGAGAGGGGGCAGGAATTACCTCGTAAACTCGAGAGTCTTCGATTCGATTCGATCGAGAAAAAAATGAGGGTACGAATGCGGGGGATGGATTTAATTTATTTTGATGCCAAAAGAAAGGGAGACTGCAGTAGATAAAAGGGAAACTCCGCTTGATCATATTTATCGTTTTGTACCCGTTTCTTCCAAACTCTCCGATGGTTTTTTAACTTTTATTTGATATTGATTTTATTTTAATTAGGAGATACCGTTCCATGTCACCCATTTTCAACTCCGAATCTTGACATAATCGACGAAAAACGAGTGTATACGGTAATTGTAGATGACATGTATATCATCGAGTTGTTAAAAAGGGACAATAAATAGAGTGACGTTTTTAGCAGCGTATTTTGAATTTGGAATAAAAAAAAAGAAAAGAAACAGTTGACGAATTTAGAGACGCAATTCATCATATGCAGATACCATTCTATGCCAGGAGCGTATAGAGTACGGTCAAATCTGAAACACAATGCTGGCAGGGACCATGTAGTATAGAGATGTGAAGAGGAGAGTTGCACGCATCAGCGCGCCCTTTCGAGCGATCTATCCTTTTTTCATCTACCCCGAAATTCAATGAATGAGCCGGTCGAAGAATCTCGAAGTGAGGGACAGGGACCTACAGCGTCAGAGACGACTAGCGAGCGCATTGTGTCACTTCTTCATTCATCCCCGATTTTGCGGTTGGCTTGCGTATTGCGTAGCGAATGTACAAAAACGCTACCCCCTTTCCGTTTGTTTCTATTGTTCCTGCCGATAGCGACACGAGAAACTAGTGCTTTTTGCCGTTGATTCCTTTTTTTTCGCCCGGAAATTCCGTGAGAGCCATAAAAGCGACCCCCGACGGCCCATAAATAAATCAGAAGCACGTGTTTGTTTGTTTATTTGCGCGTCGTGCGACATTTTTTCGCTGCCTATCAAAAACTGGGTGGATCGCGCAGTTGGTGGATCGATCGCAGACGGAAAATGAAAAATCGTCGTCGGGGCAAACAGCGCGCGCGTAAACATTAGACGCAAATTAACGGCACAAGCACATTTGCTGATCGAATTTACGATCGACGAACGAACGCGATATTGAGTTTGCAGGCTATTAAAAGGAGTGTATATAAAAGAGCATTCAGAGCAATTGAAGTTATTATTCGGGACATACATTATCGAGGATAGGCTTTAGAAAAATTTAAGCCGGATAAAAGGTAGCGTACTTGCGAGTAGTTAATTAATGAACGATTCACGATATTCGAGGAAGGAGGCATTCCATGAATAAGTTAGGCTTTTGGCTCTCGAGGGAAAACATTGTTGGGACGATGATTAAAGCCGTAACCATAAGTAGGCTTCATAAGTGGAGTCGAATGCAGGTCGCAAATCAATCGGCCAATATTTGCCTGTTTATACCGCTTTGTCGCCTTAATTGGGTGGACTCGTTTGCTGCATAATTTTTACATTATAAATACTTCTGCTTCGCCAATGGCTGAGATGCTTATCTCGCCAATGGGCGACTCAAGTTCCTGTTAACGCAAAGATAATGCGGATGCTAATTACTGTTAACGAAATTATACGTTCTTCGCGGAGCCGGTTCCGAGGGCAAATTATGACGCGAGAAAATAAGCCGCGTGTTTAATCGTCAACTCTCGTTTCTGTTTCAGGTAAGATCGATTGTTCACGAGCCAACTAGTCGAACGAGTGAGTAACCCATTCAAAACTCATGTGACTTCACGCATGCATCAGCCGCGCCTTTTAATTGCCGGGCGATAATCTGATATCTGAATTCCAGCATATCTCTGTTGGAACGTTGCCGTTTGGCCACTTAAGAATCATGATTGTGATAAAATCGCCGCAGGCCGCATTATGCAATGATTTCGAGAACTGTTTGTTGTCGCGAGCAGTGGACCGTCCCTCGAGTGGATTTCAAACAGCGTTGAAAAAACAAACTGAATCTCGCATGAATCGAAGGGGAGCGCGTTTTGGATTCGGGGGACCTGAGTTTACTCCGAATCACAGCCGCGATATTAGTCCATCGAGGTTCTCAAGTGTTGTTCTACACAATTCACATATTTCGCCCCGTGAGAGAACGCGCGATGAGTGTCAATGTTAAAAGAGCATTGACACAAGCTTGTACCAATCAAACGTTCCCACTGGCCTATTTTAAATGTCCCCGCGCACCATCTTTAGCGCGTTTTATTCCAATCGGATTAAACGCTTCACAGCAACTGCACCGAACGCACTGATGCGCCGTTGCGTGTAACGAAACATCGCATTCATTCTTCCGGCACAAAAGCGATCATTCACATGCGATACCATTGTCCAATAAGTGTACTAACATCGGTTAATATCGCGATTAGTAATGTTTGCTTGTGTTTACAAATCAAATTACACGCAACATTCTTTTTTCTCCTTCCTTTGCTTTCATTTGCAAAAGCTACGCTAACTTTGCGCCTCGATCAGTGTATATATTGTCAAAAGCCGGAATCCCCTTTGTTAAGTGGTCCGGACAGTGAATTTAAGAAACCCTCTGATTCTGATTGCCAGCACTTGCTCGGTACATCGCTGGATTTCATTCAAGTCAGCAGCTGTTATTCTTGCTCTCTTGTTCTTTATCCCCCACCTTGTCACGATAAGAACGAGAGAGCTCTCGATGAGACAATGAAGGTGTCGTTGCAAGAAAATTATACAGCAGTTAGAAGGAGCCCAGACTCCCGGAGCAATTGTCTTTCAAACTTTCATTGTCTTTGGCTGCATGCTCGCACTCTCTTAACTCGCCGCATCTCTTTCGCCCTTCCCCTCCGTCGCTCCTCCTCTTTTAGTCGCGAGACCTAACCGATAGCTAATGTTTGACATTAGCCAGACACAATGAAAGATCTAATCGCTCCCAAAGTACTTAATATCTTGAGGTTCAACGCGTCTACGAAATAGTGAGACGTCATCGCAAGCTTTACCTTTCGCTGTTCAACAAGCCTAACGAGAGGAGGCGGCAAACGAAGACAGTCGCCGTTCATTTCGTTCGGGGGTTGGATCTCCTTGTAAAGGTATCCAATGAAGACGTGTCTTAGTGATAGAAACTCATGTATTGACTTAAGAGCGAATGCTCGCGGCTTTCCAATGACAGGTTCATTATTGTTCAGCCCATGAAAACAATAACCGCACCAATGAATCGCTGCTTCAATATTTCTTGTTCTATTTTTTATTCAGATCTGAACACAGAACAACTTTGTGACGTCACGGAGTCGTTTTGCGCATTTGATGATTCAAAATTATGCAGCGACATGTATGGCTTCGCGTGTATCAGGAGGGTTGCTACGACGAGGGCTGGAGAAAGATGGCAAATAATGAATAATAATCACACATAATGTTCGAGAACTGCTGCGGCTCGTAGCTCCCTCTTCGTTACGTGTTGAATGGTGAGGTGAATTCGTCCGTAATGTCTTCCAGTCGGCGTTCTTTCTCGCTTTTTTAATATATCCCTCAAGTAAGGTACCACGTAGATATGAAATTGAAGCTTGAATATTCTATGACGCCAAAGACAGACCTTATAGATGGCAAACCCCGACACTTTTTTGATACAGTTATAAAGCATCGTTACGCTTACGCTGTTATACGGCCATCTCACTGTAATTTCCTGTTATAATGTAATCTTCACTTTATTAAGTGCCAGCCTGGAGATCCAACCCTCGTAACTCATAATCTCTAACTGGAAAATCTGACGATCTTTCGACTGCGAAGAATCACTTTTTCAGCCATTTTTTACGGCTTCTTCGAAATGACAACAGAGGTTATAAAAAAGGATGATGGTTAATTGGTCTAAAGATCTTTCTAAAAAAAACTTAGTTAACCCGAGTTCGAAAGCGTCTTTGGGGCGCTACGGTGCTGCTATCAAATTCATTGAGTTTGTTTACATGGGAAGCTCTGACGTAATTTCTTTATTTGGCCTCTCCAGGGAGGGAAGCTACGACGTTTCTCAACTTTTCGCGGTACCATTTATTTTTATCAAAGCAGCCGGCATGCGCTGCGACCCACCCGCACCCAGTCCTCCGCCGGGAGTTGAACCGAGGAAAAGAGAAATTTCGAGGGTGCTGCGGCGAAACAAAGTCACTCCTCGCACAAATGATTGCATTACGTCACGCGTGTTTCGCGCGACGGGCATTTATTATTCAAAACCAATAGGTTTGAGAAACACAAGTACACCTTCCCCGGGAGAGAAAAAACTTCGTTCCACTTACAGGGTGGCGAAGAATTGAAAAAAAAACAGGCGTCGCGTTCTCGCTATGGTGACTTTCAAACACGCAAATATCAATCGCGTAATCAACATGTATAATGAACCAGTTGTGTGTTTTGTACTTTGATGTCGCTGCGATAGTGACCCACCTCGATTCTTGGTCACGTGAGCACTAAGGTTTCATCGGGAGTTCGCATGTCAACTTACCAAGCGATGACGCATACGCGAACACGCGTCTCTGTTTAATGACAAGTATGACGACAAAATCACTGAGTTTGTAAAAGCATTTTAATTACTCGGATTAACCAACCATGTCTCATTTCGATTTCGATTTGAATCAGAAAAAAAGTTAACAAAGCACTCGAAGGGTAATCTGATCGAGATGTAATTTCCGGATAAGTTTTCTGGCATTGCGAATGGAACATTAAGAACGATGCTGGCCGAAAGAAGCGAAATTTCCCGGTAGAAGTGGTTGAACGAAGAATAGCTTCTGCGGGAGGGGGAGAGTAAAGTCTATTAAAGAATACCCCCCAGGGTTTCGCGAAGATCGCGCGGGAGAAAAGGAGCTGGCTCTATCTGGAAAAGTGTCACCGATGATGAATAGTTGGCATGAACAAAAAGAATGCTAACCGCGTCGGTGCCTTTTCTCCGTAACCTATTCTCCCCCAAGTTTGGCGCTCCCATGCCAGGCAGAAATTTTCCACCGATGGTACTGGGCCGGGATCGCCGAGACGCCAAGAGACGATATTATCTTAATTAAAAGTTGCCAATTCATTTCGCTTGGCGTTTCCGTTCCGAGCGCTTTAAGACTGGGAGCGCTAGGTGGAGAAAAGGGGATGCAAGGGTGAGCTTATTCTTTTGTTTTATGTCACGAGTTTGGGGCAAATAAAAGAGAGATTGAAAGATACGCGCGCTAGAGAAAGAACGTGGAAATGTCGCTGGAGATAATAAGAACTTCGTACGCGAAGAAATAAAGGGAAGCGCGGTACATTCAGAAAACTGTTTTGTTGATTTAACGATATCGCTCACTGTTTGCAGCCAGAGGCATTTGAATAAATTAAGCATACAGTGATAAATCCTGCCATCCAACTTTTTTCATTTACAACCACACTTTCGATTTTGTTGCGTTGTAAGTATCTACTTTTGTTTTTTCGCATCATTCGCACTCTGTTATACTTCAGTGCTGGCTCCCTCTTTTGGTTCTTTTCATTTACTGGAGATACTTCGCTTTCCGTAATTTTAGTATATAGTTTGAAAGGTCATAAATGTGATACTCATCACGTAATTCGGATAAGTTCATCGAGAGTCGAAAGCTCGTTAGAATGCAGTAAAGACGGGAACAAGAAAATGCAGAAAAAGAAAGGATGAAAGTGGAGCACGCATAGACTCGCAGCACGTCAGTGAAGCTAAAGCCAGTGCTCGTAAAAACTGATTCCTGTATAATTTTCAATCGCTCTCGGATTTGACGACCTCGTCACGGATCATGTGGCGTCTTTTTTCTCACTGGCCCTGTCTCGAATCTCCATCGTTATCCTTCTTTTACTGTTACTTGGGGGAATTAAGATAAGGGTAAAATGACGAGTTTGTAATGATCGGTAAAAAGGTGATCCTTATCCAATGGGGTGGAATGTTTGAACGAAGAAAAAGTGTGAAGCTATGAACAAAACTCAAATAAGTGAATAATATTGATACTTAACCAGACACTTAGATAGTACTAAACTTCCACAGAAATTAGCTTCGAAATTTTGATGGTTTTCATTAAGATTTCTGAATTTTATTTTATTCCTCCATTTATCCTTTACACAGTTTCGCAGACATGTCGTTAAATCAAATTCAACCAATTCTATCTAAAATTTACTTGTACATTAGTGCTATCTTTAGATTGAAAAATCGTTTCACCAATTTAAATTCTTATAATCGAGCAAGGTGGCAATATATTTCTCGTGTAATTATCGAGTCCACATGAATGATGTCTTTTTTTATCAGCATGTTTCCGATCCTTGCGCGGTGCCATTACGCTTGGCGTTAATGTAACGCATCTTGCGTCTGCTATCGATCTCCCTTACTACTACCACCAGAAACTATAGCCTTACCCTCGCACGTGTAATTTAACACGATTCACCCTAGCGGACCTACCCGTACTTGTAAACCTATGCGTCTTTATACGCTAATGAAATCAAGTGCGTGTCAAAGTTAAATGTGATCAAACCACCCTCTCGGTAGTCTGATTTCCTTAGGACTCCCCGCATTTTTACCCCGTTACGTGTTGAGATCGAGACTTTCATAAAAGTTAACAGCCTCGTTTCAATTTCCGCAATATATAAAGAACCAGCTGTCGAATCATGCAAAAGCATGGAACTTTCCTATCTTGAGCAATTTTTCTGATTGCTTTATTTAGTTTTATATCGTAGGAATTATTTTAAATACATTATTTTCATTCATTGTCTAATTATATTTTCATATCAAAATGACGATATTCAAAGATGATACAATTTTTATTTACAAATACAAAAAGACAACAGAAATACAAGTTTTGATGTATTTTATTAAATTTCAATTTTATTATAAATTATTATATGAGAAGATAGATTCTGGAAATTTTAAGTTATTTTTCTTCTTTAGACTAAACCAATAAGATTTATAAAAGCTTAAAGAAGTGATTCCAAATTGTGATCTTTACGTATAAGAATATCATAAAGTAAGTTAACTAAGCGAAACTTTTGATAGACGCGTCAGACGAGTTTGTTCGATTCAAAAGTCAAAATAAATGGTTCCTTTTCGTTTTCGTCTTTTAATTAGCGCATTATATGAGTGAATTGATAAAACAATTGCACTAAGAGATAAATAAGATAAATCGAGGTAGAACAAAGTTTGAGATGGCAATCGAGGAATGGAGACCGAGAACTGTGTCGCAGACGTTATAACAGCGCAACTCATACATCAGGATCTGCGGCTAATCTGATTCCCCTAACAATGTGCACGCGTCGGAATCTTCTTACATGCTATAACTGCGCCACCCCTCGGCGGAACCGTGTGTTTTCATATCGGCCGCGACGCCCCCGCGTTCTTTCTGCGTAGTTCTTTTCTCTTGTTTCCGTTACGGTTGGTCTCTCAGCAGATATATAGATTTTGGATTTGGACCCGACGTCAAGCCAATCCGTGCGCGAACCTACGTAATCTCTCACTAATAACTGTGATTTATCGTCCTCTTCCTCCGTTCGACGTGTTCTTTCTCTTTATTGTCCTCTTATGTTTGAGTCGATGCAGTCGATCGAATTTTTCGATTAAACGTCCTCACTTTGCCAAGCACTCGAAATTTCGTATTTCATTTGTCGGGATTCATGTGTGGAATCGAGAGCTATAAATCCCGCGTTTGACGGTGTTTTTTTCCCTCGGTAAACGTGATTCATTCCAAGAAATTCGCGCAATCTACGGATAACATCCTGCGCGAAGTTTCCTATATCGCGTTCCGATTAGATAATTACGTCCGGTCTTTAATCGCACGGAGGAAACACCTGGCTGATATGAGTCTCATTTTGTCTAGTCATGAAAGAGCACCTTTCATTCAACAATTAACCTGCTGCCCGAGATAAGACTCACAAATATTGAAGCAGTTTCGTGTTTGTCTTACTGAGCTACCCGGGTCGTTCATCCTGGTCTCTCATGAATGATGGCTGGATCGCTGACTTGTATGCACGTGCTGCTACTCGAGTCCGCGTTGCAAAGCATGCGAGACCTGTTGAAAAGTAAACAGAAGCACTCGAGTGACCCATCGGCAGTACTGGAAACACGCAACTCGAAGAAATCGCCTAATTTTAACGTCATAATTAATCGCGGATGTATTTCGAAACTTGACCTGGTGCCATGCGGACAGATGGGATCACTCTCTTATGCTGACTTACGAAACCGCTGATGTTTGCATATCGAAAAATCAACAGCACACAATGGACTGACATTTCAAGTAGCTCGGTTACACAATGATACGATGGTATCAGCAATTCCTAATGACAGCGGGCGCGCAGGTAACAGCGAGTGGCGCGGTTTAATAGACCAGCACGTCTACGGTGTTCGCTGCCTGTGCAGTATCGAACGTACCTGCTACCAAAAGCGATCCGGGTCAGCTGCAACTATAAGCGGGAGAATGTACTCAACGGAGGCCACGTACATCCTCGGATGGCATTTTATCTACATTACGACGAAGAGCTTGCTGCGCGAGGCAAGCTCTTCCTGTTCTCGTAATCCTTGTTTACAGCCGAGATCAGGGTTCCGGATAAGGGAGCGAGTATCGATCGTGCGAGCGCGCTCATGGACTAAATATAAAACTATGGCCAGACGGAGAGGAGACTCTTTCGGACGAGACAGGTGTATTTGATTCGGTTTTTACACTCTATCAGCCAGAGTGAGTTGTTGAAGGAACAGCTTACTTTGGATCCCAATGTCAGTCGAACTGAGGCACGATATAAACGAGAAATCAACGAAACGGTTGTTATGAATCTTCCGGAGCTTAACGACAACGATTAAACATCCTCAAATGGAGCACAGTTTGTTGAGTGGCATGACTGGTAATGGCGCGGAGAAAGAGCCAACTAGAAGGAATCATTTTATCTGGTGTTATTCGGTCGTTTCTTAGCGCGGCACCGTTAAGTTCGTTCGGCCTGCTGAGAAGACAGAACATGGTTATCGGTTGCAGGTTCATGCCAGCCGGCAGTTAAAGCCGTCTACTCGTGTCGCGTAATAAATTCGTAACGAATAAAGAGAAGAACGATCCAATTGGTTAACAGGGAGGTGTGCCGGAACCGGCCCACCTTTTAACGTTTCTGTAGACCTTAGGTCAGATCTTCTACACGCACGGCTCATTAAGAATCACAGCTTTTCTCATGCTGCCGATCGCTTTAAGGGTTACTTCCAACGCCACGCCATTGCACCATATCACGCGAAATGCTTCCTTTTCGCGTCCATGACAGATTCTTCGGGAAACAATTTGCTGCCGAAGGGTATCTTCGTTTGGTTTTTAATCACCTCGGAAAACGATCGCGCGGTTAGGACGAGGATTCATCAAACATGATCTGTCGATCAAATCTTTTAGAGTATTATACCGTCGCAAGTTTGGGTAATTTACATTAACTGAATAGTACGAGATAGAGATTTTGAAGGTATAACAGACGCCACGCCCCAATTAGAGTTCATCCGAGTTTTCTGGGTTTGCGGTCACAGTGTTGTATTTATGATGAGAAGATCCACACCTGCAATGTGGTCGAGCGCTCTTACTGAATTTCCGAATTCACAGCGCCGCTTGCGTTAGAGTAAATAGAAATTACTCTCACTCTTGTGGTTCGTCCATGGAGAATAAGCTGGAGCAAATTTATTGCTGGAAAAATAATGGTACTCAGCAAATAAAATAAAAATGATACATTGTCTAGGGTAACTGTCTATCAACGTCGTCAGGATGCTCGCTTGTAGTGCAAATTTTACTTGGCGCTTTGCTCAAGACGTGGATACAAATTGACGCAGAGCGATGCGGTGCAGCGAAATATTGTCGTCGCGAAAGCTTTCTGCGACGTGTCGTATTAGACTGTCAAAGATTGATCAGACGTTGAGAGTGGTGACGTGGCTGGGTCCGAAAGCGTTCGTGTCGATCGAGTGGCTGTTTTACCCGGAAATGGCGCGTTTAGCAACGCGACTCGTGCTGCAGACAAATAAATGCACGCAAATGTGAAGTGGATATGCAAATGTCGCGACGGCGTTCGCGTTATGACGTGCTGATCGCGGCAGGGGTCCTGCCGAGTCGAGACAAAATCACAGCGGGATTCCTACTCTTTCTAGCCGGCACGTCCTTCGCCCAAATGAAATTTTCCGCGACATTGCGCCCGAATACGATTAAAGTGCCAGTGATACCGAATTAGGACGGATTGAAGGCTTCGCTCGTGGGATCTCGTTTTAAATCGAATTGTAACTTATACAGCTCCACTTTGCCGAGCTTCGCTGTAAAAAGTGGTCTAATTCCGTACGTCCGCCTGGAGAAGCACTTGGCATTCGTCGAGGCTTCATTTGGATCCCCCGATGAGCCCCCCGGGAATAAAATTGTATTTAAATGTTATAATTCAAAAATCTGACCGATAGGAGAGCTTCGCTCGCGAAGACACATTTCCCGTTGGTAATGGCAAAGATTGGATTTAATTGGTTTTCGGACGCTTCAATTTCCCGGATCCTCTCCAGGGGATTGCATCATTCGTACGCTCTCGTTACAATTACGTCATCCTCAGCTTCGCTATCTGAACTCATCTCGCATATTCATACTGTCATATTCGTGACGTGTAGGCGATAGTGCATCGCATCACGCTGTATTTGTTACGAGGAATGGAGCCACTCGATTCCGAGCTTGTGGCTTGATTTAGCCGGAGGCTACGACGTGCCATTGATGTTACTTGTAATTGGCAGGTTTCAAAAGAAAATTGAAGTGTTCCGGACGGTTTCAGTCTCATTTGCGAGAAATGATACAAATTACACGATAAGTGACGTTGTTTTTAATCTCAGCATAGGTGTGAGATGCAATCGAAAAAATTTCCACCTCGTTACAAGGATAACGCGATAATATTTATTCATCGAATATTTCGAGCCTCGCAATTACACCATTCCCTGCCGAGTAAAGTTTGTTGCATAAGTTTGCCCGTAATAACTATCATTACGCTCGTTTTCCCTTTTCGAACGGAGGCCGCTGATCGAGATATTAGTTTTAAGCAAATACTCAAGGTTACGGAATAACAACCGATTGCGTGGTATTCCGTTACGTGGACCGACCTTTACTCGACAATCTCTCGATCAACTCTAATTGGCATTAAAATTTTTGTTGAATTTCGCCGTCGTCTAATTATATTCTGTTTGCATTTCAAACGTAAGTCAATAATTACATCCCACGAAAGAATTGATTATCTTACACATCGCACGTTCCTATACTTATCGCGGTATCTCTCGCCGTCGGTTTCTTTGATTTGCATTTATCGGCCGAGCGTGACTCGTTCGTCATTTCTCGCGTTTTTCACGCCGCGCGTCCTTTCCCGCGTTTAATGAGAAGTGACATTTAATCGAGCCGACTCGCCAGTATAATTGGGACGTGAGATTGAACCTCAGGGAGTCAGTCTTTACCGAAGTGAAAGTCTAAATTTGAGCGATTTTCCACCCACGTGGTCTGAGCGCGTGAAAGTCTGAAAATATTCGCGCTAATATTGCTAAAAAATCACGCGGTTACGCAACGTTCGTCAGCTTTTTAAGACTTCGCGAACCAGCTCGGTACGCTTCGCTGGCTCAAAGAACTCTGGCTCCGCCAATTACAGTCGAGCGAATAAAATGGCGCGAAAACAAGAGCAAAAATGACGAGAAGTAACGAGAGGAAGATCGCTCGTGTATCTTGCACGTAACAGCTCGGTACCTGGCTCGGGCTCTAATTGCGTTAGATAGCGGCCACCTTATTAATAACCTCGTTGGATGCCAGTATTTATGTGCGAGAAACGTGAGGTATATAAGGTGGCCAACATATGGGATCATCCCGAGAGCTCTTCTAGATGCGGGAGGCAACTGCAGATAATGGACATGGCATTTCACTTAATGATAACCCGTGTTCCATGGCTCGCTCGCGTCGCGCTCGCTCATCTTTATCGGCAATCCCGATCTCGGCGACGCCACGACTCACGGATATCGAAAAGACCCGGCCATAAGGACCCGCGACCGAGGACTTATCGTCTTATCACGAGGCCGCGCTCGCTCTCAGATTATGCGTCCGCCGTGATGACGTTATAGGCCGTTCAAACGTCACCATACTTAATTCGTCGCCAATAATTGCGACGATTTTTTAACTCCTGCTGAGCGATAACGTTTCAACTATATGGTACCCACTAAATGGAAAAAGTCATTCCGACGATAACAACTTCTTCGCCCATCGCTTCTGCCTTTTTTTCGCTTAAATCTTTTCTCTTTTTTTTTCGCTTTTGCTTTTATTCGTGTTGTTTCTCAGAGCCGCTTGTTTTGACGGCTCGTCCAAAATGTATCAATTAACTGATCGCCGAACTTGTTTTCTTCGACGTGATTTTCATGCGACGATGAACAGTATCCAGTTACACATATGACCTCGATCAGCGGACATCATCGTCGTTTGTCTTGCCCCGTGTCATAGATCTACGTAAATGGGAATTTCCCACGCTACTGACATAATCGAGATACAGTAATTTTAATGTTTGTTTTAACGACCACGGTGGCGCAATGATTATTCAGCCTCTCGAAAAAAATTTCCTTCTCAGAATACCTCAATAATCGTTACAGCCATCGAACAAAATCATTTCTATAAATATCTTGTTCTTCATACTTTATACCAAGTATAGTCAAATTTTTAATTCAATTGAAACTGATTGAAAAGCAAACCATTGTCGAACAATAAAACTTAAAACTTCAACGCAAATGAAGGGTCGTGAAATATTTCTAGAGTCAATAACACGTGACGCAATTCTTCCTGAGTCATCAAGTTCGCGAAATGTCATTAGAATTTATGAAGCTGATGACTTGGAAAAAAGTGGCCAGGTAAACACGAGGCCGTTTAAATTGCATATGGCTGCATGTTACTTGTGTAACAGAATCACTTCTTCTGTCAACATGTTTTAGATTCTCGCAGCGCGGACCAGTGTGCGCTAACATTGACAAAGTAGGTATCGTTGTAGATGTCTGACCTAACGACTTGCGATCAAAAGTTTTGTAATGGCGAAATCGTCATCAAAGCGAATAGAACCCGTGGGCGTATAGAACCAGGCAGACGTATCCGTCGGCTTTCATGCCTTAAAATTCAAATCACTGAAAAATGACGGAACGAGGTACTTATGTTCCTACGTTCAGTCGAGCAAAACAATAACTACCCGTGGGATGCTGAATTCTTTTGCGTCAAGTCTCATATTTGAAGCTTTCTTATCACGGAAATTGTCAGGGTCAGTGAATGAAAATCGGTTCGCCATATGTCTTAAGACTACGACATGTCGTATTGTTCAATACTGACGTAATACAAATCAAATATACATGAGACCTATATCTTCATCACAACTTATCTGTCAAGCTGAATATTTTGATGTTTTTGTTTTCTGTTATATTCTAAATACTTGTTTTCTTGTTATTGTATCAGAATGTTAATGAATCTTGACGTGAAAACAGTTTGTAACAGTTTTCGAAAGCTTATTCGTGTTTACTATGGTAACATTATGAATTAAATTTTAAATATTTTAACTGGAAATTTCTTGGTACTGGAAAACAATTTTGAATATTACAGTTGTTTATACAAGATATTGTAATTTGCTTCTACTTTTAAATTTACTCAGGTATTTTATTTATACATAGTCGTAGTGACAACAACGTTTTGTAATCATTTGAAGAATAAAACAGAAAACCACGGGAGTTTTAATACGTAACTTCAAATTTCTTTCGGTGCATCGTATTGAGAAAGTACCAGACGAGCACCAAGTCATTTTTGACAAAAAGAACATGACGCTGACCCGACAAGTTGGGGCCGGCCATTCGACTCGAATCTATTGTGCCTTTTTTGTCGCAGATCCATACGGAGTGTTTGGTACAAACGTCAATGGAATTCAAAATATGCATGGACCTTTGTCTCTTCGAATCTACTCGGTGTTATTATTTGCATTTTTTCTCAGCCACACAAATTTCAATTCATTTTTATTTTTTATTCGACCTGGTCTGACTTTTCTTCACAAGAAAAGCCAGCTGGACACTAGTTGTTATGGGGAAAATTTTTGGTACATTGATTCAGGTAAATTATTTCTTTTTCGTAGCTCCGTTTTGAATGACAAATGATGATCGCATTTGAACGAAGCGTTTTGGTCAGTATTTTATGCAGGACCAGGACAAGTTTCGTTATTTGAAATAGACTGTTCGGAATGTATATAGTATGTGTTTTCGGGCTTTTTTTTCTGGTTTAGAAACGAAGGGACTCGCATAAGGTTCAACACGAATCGTGAGAAATGTTTTCTACTTCGCAGAGGCACACTTGCGAAAACTTTTTTCAGTCGTTCTTCCGAATATTTTATTTAATATCAAATGGGACGCATTCCGCATACTGAACATACCGTCAAGCTGAGCCGCTGCATCCCGAGGAGCCATTGCATCTCTCAGATACGTCTCCCACAGATTCTCAACTTTTATTTCGAACGCACAATTTTATACATTAACTAACAATTATTTTTTTGCTTTCTTAATGAATGATTGAAAAATTGGAATTTTACATTATTTATTTTTAAACAAATAATTAAATAACTTAATTTTATTACATTTATCGTTCATTCAATTTCGCAATAAATTATTTGTTACAAGAATGATTAAAGTATAAAGTTTTCAAAAATATGTCTTATCGTATATTGACATTGACATAGGCGTTGCAGTCCTTTGTGCTATACCGACTTAATTTTGTAACATAACATACTTGAAGCTTCAATTCTGTGATTACAAATCATATTTTGCAGAATACATATTTTATGATTCAAATCTCGTTGCGGCTATTACGATTATATCAGAATCCAATTGTTATTACTGCAACAATAAAAGTCAAGCCGCACTAACGACACATAAAATCATTGAGGGTAATGACGGTCTTTCATTTCTCTTTGGTGCTTGAACTTTATCGTATCATTTGAATTATAAACATCACTGACTGTAAAAGTATTTCAAAACATTTCATATCAGAAGAAAACATTCATATGCAAGATTAGAGTCAGCTGAAACATTTTCTCTGTTTTATTGACAATTGTACGCAATCCAACAACATTTGGTTGAGAACCCCCGGTTGGTATTCTGCAGCAGACACTAACTCTTCACTGTGTGTATCCGAGATGGGGAGACAGGCGCAGGATACTGTCGCCAGTTGCAAAAACAGTATTGAGTTAATCAACTAATTTATAATTAAAATTCCTTCATGCGACTGATCTCCTTCAGGCCGTACCTGGCTTCTCTCTTTGGCGTCTCGCAAGAAACCAATGCAGTCTGGCTCGTTCCGATTCGCGGTAAACACGGCTGAATTCATAGAACATCAATTAACTCAGTTCAATGGCGTTCTTTAATTTCTACCGGGAACAATAATCGACTCGTTAGAATCTCATCGTCATTCAATTATTCTAATTGACGGGATTACATTCTGATTTCAATAGTGAAACTACTTTCATATCTAAATGAACATAAGCATTAAATTATTTTTGTACCCCAATGACATTTGCATTAATTTGATTCACATATCGTTCGAATATGATTATTTATAAAGTAAACGAAGCAGGAACTCACTGGGATGTATTTCCTTTTTTCAATTAAGGTCATTTCGGAATTTCAATTTTCGCGTGCAATGTTTATTTGGCACAATACATGCTGTTATTAATTCTGAATTTATATTGTTTGAAATTTGTGACTAACAGACTATACAAAGCGTGTATGTTCCACATACAGCAATCGCGTAAATTACATGGTTTCTTTCTCGGGTACACACGTTTTTAATAACAAATATTTGTTGGAAGCAGAATAACGATACCCTACGAGTACGCCGCGCAAATAATTGATTGTTAATCCAAGTGTCGGTGATACAAAGAAAGAAACTGGAACCACGCTCATAACGTCACATAAAATATGTTTCTTTATCCGCTGTTTCCTATAGTCTCGGGCTTGTTCTTTTATTTCCGTTGTGGCTCCTCGGTGCTCGGAATTTGCGATCGGTCGAAGCCGTTTATTTTTGAAGATTACGAGGCGCGACAGTTTATTTTCGACATTATATACCGACGAACGAGAAATTCCAAGACACACGCCTCGTACCACGCATCGTCCTCTCAGTCCATATTCTCTCAATCTTCTTTTCGTCGATAAGATCTGCTTTGCGCGTCGCTCACACGATCTATTAATAGCACTGGCAATGTTTTTTAGTGATCTCAAAAATACATTGCACACGACTGATAAACAATGCCTTCACAGTGTCAAATTCATCACCTGTCTATTCGTTTGCTCCTGATGTATTTTATCGATCATCTGTACCCCGCGCTGATATTCTTCGAACTGATCCAATCGGTACAAATCATGACGTACCGATAAAAAATTATTTTGTGGCTTTTTACAATTTTATCGACATTGTTTATCTCGTCTCTAATGTTTACAATTCAGTGGTTGGACTAAACTGGATTTCAACAAATGTTGATTGTTGAATGTTTCAACAAAATTCACTCGGCTAAGAAAATCATGGAGATATATTCCGAATGTTGTTTACTTTACAAACCTGTTGTTGCATGGAAAATTCTCCGTCTGGAAATTTCACATCCAAGTGGAAACAATTGTTCAAATAGCAGTTGCACTGTGCACTGCCTTTTTTCGACAGATATATAACATCAAAGAACGGAGAGTGTTTGATCGTACAACTCCATGAGATTATCTCAGGGCGACCAGGACACGAAGTACCGTGTCTTTGCAGATATCTTGCGCGCTATATCTCGACTTATTATTTCTAGGCAAAATGATTTTTTAGACATAGTTGGCGAATAGTCGACGCTCAGGCATGTAGGCAGCTTGACCTAGACCCCAGACTACGTTTTACGACTCAGCGAACGTCTTGCTACTATTACCAACAATTCGACAGCCGTGAAGAATTTATTGCTGCCTTATTATTGTCACGCCGCTAACGCTAAAAGACCTACAACCACGCTCAAAGTAAACAATAAATTTCGTTCCATTGCGCGTCTATAAAAGTCTTCCGATTAATCGATTTTGTTATCAGGATTAAGTAAACAAAGTGATTTTA